>PVIC010000686.1:0-110518 GCA_004025085.1 Thryonomys swinderianus | reverse complement strand
TTTCCCCTTTTCTATTTAGTTTCTTGTTTGCCCCAATGAATTCACTCTCCTGGGTCTTGTGGATATGTAATTTTTTGTGTTTTTTTCCAAGATATTCTTTAGAATGTTTTGGAGTGCAGGTTTCATATTTGTGAAGTTTTCCAAGTGCTCTTTGTCATGGAAGTATCTTATTTCCCCATCTATTCTGATAGATAGTTTTGCAGGATACAACAGTCTAGGTTGGAGGTTGTTTTCCTGAAATGCTTGTAATACTTCCCTCCAGGTTCTCCTTGTGTTGAGTGTTTGTGTTGAAAAGTCTGCTGTGATCCTAATGGGCTTCCCTTTGTAGGTGATTTTCTTCCTTTCTCACACTGCTTTCAGTATTTCATTCTTTTGTTGTGCCTCTGGAAACTTGATAATTATGTGTCTAGGTGTAGATATTTTTATGTCACAGTGTTTTGGAGTCCGATAGGCCTCATTTATCTGTATGTCTATTTCTTTTCCTGTGAAGTTTTCTGTATTTATCTCTGACAATAGCTTTTTTGTCTTTTACACTGTCTCCTGCTTCCTCAGTGACTCCAGTCAGTCTCATATTATTTTTCTTTGAGTCATCTAGAAGTTGTTGAATTGATTTCTCATGGTCCCTTGCTCTTTTCCATAGATTATATCTTTCCTGCTCGTTGGTTGCTATGCTATCTTCTAGGTCTGAGATTCAGTTCTCTGCTTCATTCATCCTGCTGCGCAAGCTTTCATTCTCCTTCATCATTCCCTGGAGCTCTGCTTAAAGCTGTTTAAAAGGTTCCATTGCTTCTGCTATATTGGATTCTATCATCTCGCTGATCTCTTTAATGATGTCTTTCACTGTGGACAGTATCTCTGTTTTGATCTCAGAGATGAGTTCTGATTTCCATTTTACTAGATCTGATTTAGTTACCATCTCCAAGATCTTCTCCACATCTCCTGGTGCTTGAGTTTCAGTTTGCCCTATTTCTCTTTTCTCTGAATTTCCCTGTGTTGGTGATCTTTGTGTCTGGTTTTTTGTATATTTTCTCATTTCTACTCTTTCCTTGTTACTAATGCTATTCTTTGCCTGATGACAGGGAAATGTTTGTTGCAGGTCTCTTTCTTTCTATTATCTGGGGCTCTTTGGATGTGGCACCTTCCTGGGTTGTCCTCTTTGAATCTGTAATGACTCTTGAAAGTTCTCAGTTCTGACACATCATTGGAGGTATTTGAGCAGAACAATCACATCATGTTTGTTACCATAATACAATCAATACCAATATCAGTATTTAATACAGTAAATAAAATGAAAAGTTTTGTTAAATCCTATTCTGGAGACTTTGAGCTTATGAGTTACCTCTGTGTTCCTATGCCAAAATTTAGAATTAATCAGCAATGTGTATACAAGATGTAGATCATAAATGCACCCGCTGAACCCTTTGGCAGTAAGAGGTCACTGGGGAATCAGGGAGGTAGGGGGACAGGAGGAGAGTGAAATAGGGTTAGCAGATTTATGAAGATCACCTATAATAATAGAGTAATAGAGGATAAAAGGGTGTATATAAAACAATACCAACTGTATGCTGTAAGACCATTTGAGAATTTGTACACCTTCTTATAGTAGTATAGGAGAAGAAATAGGGCAGCCTAAGAGTCTTTTACTTCTGGGTATTGCTTCTGACAAGAAGATAGGAGAGGGTGTTGTCAAGAGGTGAGTAGAGGGATCTAGGAGTAGATGGCAAAATAGAAGCTCGATTCCCCCCCCCTCCACCTTTTTTATCTTGCCTGGTCTCTCAGCGTGGCTGCAGTGTGGAGGGATGCAGGAAATGGCTCCGGCTCCTCTTGGACCTGGGTCCTCACAACGCAGCTCTGGGATTGGGTTGGGGCTGGCCGGCAGGCCTCAATCCTCCATGGTGGGGATGACGCCTGAGGTCCGTACCTGACTCCTCACTGCACAGCTCCTGTATGGAGTGGGCTGGTGGGTAGGCCTCAGTCCTCCGCAGCCGCCACCGCCGCCGCTGGGAACGAGTTGCACCTGGGGTAGCCAAGTCCTCTGTGTCGCTTGGGGTGGAGCGGGCCAGTGTGCAGGCCTCAGTTCGCCGCTGCCGCCGCTAGGAACAGAATGGCACCCAGAGCAGCCGAGTCGTCTGTGCTGCTCGGGGTGAAGTGGGCCAGTGTGTAGGCCTCAGTCTGCCGCCGCCACTGCCGCCACCAAGGACAGAATGGCGCCCAGAGCAGCTGAGTCATCTGTGCCGCTCGGGGTGGAGCGGACCGGTGTGAGGCCTCAGTCCACTTCCGCCGCTGCTGCCGCCAGGGACCGAATCAAGTAATACATTTTGATTCATGTATAGCATAAGAAATTCACAGTAGTCTATTTCCAGTTTTCACTTCTTTCTGCTATTGTTGTCATATCTCTTCCTTGTATGCACATTCAACTTCCACCCTACATTTTCACTGTTTTTCCTTTAAATTACAGATTGCCAAAGAAAGATAAATGGCCAAACTAGCCAGCCACCTGTTTAGATAAATAAAATTTCACTATGATACAACCATACCTATTTACTTACATATTTTCTAATGGATACTTTTATGATACAACAGTGGAGTTGAGAGACTGGCCATAAAGACTATACAGACCAGAATGCCTAATACATTTATGGTCTGATTCTCTCCATTAAAAAATTATTTACTAATCTGTGTTCTAAACAGCCAATTTTTTTTTTTTTTTTTGAGACAGGGTCTTGCTTTGTAGTTCAGGCTGGCCCTGAGCTCACTGTGTAGCCGAGACAAGCCTAGAACTCAGCAATCCTCCTGCCTCTCCCTGCGAGTGCTGGGATTACAGGCGTGAGCCACCATGCCGGGCACTGTGGTGTGTGGTATTGATTGCTGGTGGGTGTGAGTCACCACACCCAGCAATGTATGTGGTTACCAGGATTGAACTCAGGGCCTTGCGATTATGAGGCAGGCACTGCAACCACTTACCTAAATCTCCAGCCCCAGTAGTGATTATTTTTTTCAGTGCTTTAAAGATATTCTGCTGTCTTCTCATTAGCTTTGTTTCTAATGGGCTCTCTGCTTTACCCCTGTCTTTGTTCATCTGTACAAATCATGTTTTTTAACATTTGGCTGCTTTAAAATGTTTCTTTTCATCATTAATTTTGAGCAGTTTAGTGCGGTTTTTGTGCTTCTGTTCTTGGGGTTAGTTGAGCTTCTGAGTGTGTGGGCTCATAGTAGTCACCAAATTTGGAAAAGTTCAGCCATTATTCCTTGCATTGTTTCTGTCTCTTTTGAACATTCCAATTACATATATAGAAACACTTGAATTTGCCTGCATTTTCTGGGTTTTTTACTTAGTTTTGAATGCTTTTTCTCTGGTCAGTCCCTGGTCAGAAAATAGCAACCCCCCAAAAAAATAAAAACAAATAAACAAAAACTACAAGACCACATAAACAAAAACCGTCAAAAGACGAGAACTTTAGATTTATAGCCACAGGGAAACAAATTCTCCTCACAACCAGAGTAGACTTGGAAACAGCTTCTTTCCCAAACTATTCTGTTAAGAACCTACCACAGCTGACACCTTCATTTTAGCCTGTGAGACACTGAGCAGAACCAGGCAAACTTGTTGCCCTTTTGATCTATAGAACTTTGAAATAATAAATGAGGATTGTGTTTAAACTACTCCATTTGTACCAAATAGTTACTCAGTAATAAAAGACTAGCCCCCAGATCCTTCATAGTACCTGCTAAGTTTTCCATCTCTATCCCAAGCAAATAATCACTTTCCCCTGGCCTGTTCCCACTCTAGTTTTGTTCTGGCCTCAGGCATCTTCCTCATCTTCTTTGGTTAGCAGCAGTAAGCTGGATATTCTGGAGATTATTTCAGAAGATGTGTGAAGTTTTCTGTCCTATGTGACTTTTTGGCTCAGGAAATAGCTACCCCATATTCTCCACAATGTCTCTTCTACTCAGGATGCTGCTAGGCTCTGCCTGGAATCTTTCTTCCAGTGGCCATTCTTTCCAGGAAGTAAGTGGGTGATGATAGGGCTTAACTTTGCTTGTGCTTCTCAGGGATTATTGTCCTTTGTTGCCTCCTGCCCTGTGTTTTGAAAACCATTGTTTCCTACATTTTGTATTGTTTTTGATTCTTTCAGGAGGAACAAGATGTCTGGTTCCTTTTGTTTCATCTTGGGCAAAAGCAAAAGTTCCCAGTTAAGTGTGATTTCGAATCAGGTACTATTCAAAACCAGTGTTTGAGGTTTAAAGTGCTAAAAAGTGCCCATCCAATTTTGATGGGTTATCAGCATCTTCTATTTGTAGATTGGGGGTATCATGTTGATTACAGCAATGTTTAAGCAATAATTCTTTTTATAGGTTAAAATCTTAAGAAAAAATAGTATACCCAACTCCTCATCTAGGTCTGTTGAGTTGTGAAGGAGCAATAGGTCAGATCCTCTGAAAGTTGTTGCTTTCTTTATAGTTCAACTTTCCTAGACTACCTTAAGAGTCAGGCTGATGTCCTCGTGCAGGAGTGGGGATCTGCGGTAGTCTGATTTCTCTTCATGCTGAGTGAGTCCTTTCTTTCTATCATTCTTATTGTGCTATCAGTTCATACTTTAAAAAGTGCTACTGTGGTCTTGGCATCACTTATTGCCTTTGAGAGTCTGTAGAAAGCATCACTTTGGATGGTCTACCTCAATGCCTCCTTTATTTGTAGTTGTCTCAGCTAGATGCCTCAGGCTCTAGAGGAGGGAGAGAAGATGAAATGTGGTTATTATAAAAGCCTCCCGATGACTGACAGATTTGCAATACTACAGGGCATTATGATTTGTTGCTCTGATGAACAACTTGCTTCCTAATGCAGTAAGTCTGTATCCACCTGGGTGGCTTCTTCTTGGATTCACCTATGATGCAGCCTACTGGGGCTGGGTCTCTGTGCATACTGGAGACAAAGGGCTTTGATTGTGCTTGCTGTTGAAGATTTCAAAGGGAAATTTTAGAACTACTAGCTAGCCTCTACTGCTTCCTTGAGTTATACTGCTATTCTCACATAAAAGCAAGTGCTTACAAAAAGGACAGCTTTTGGGAAAGTAGACAAATTGTAGACCCTGAGTCTTGGGAAGAACTTGAAGAATGGGGGACAATGCAAATTAAGTCATATCATGGCCTGGTACAAATTCTCAGTGTCAACTGTGGTCATAGTCTGTCTATCTATCTATCGTCTATCTATCTATCTATCTATCATCATCTCTATCATCTCTATCATCTATCTATCTATCATCTATCTATATAAAATGTACCAATAAAATCAATTATAAAAAAGAACTTGAAGACCCAAGAGATAAGGTATTTGAATGTGCAAATAGGAGAAAGAACCATGCAAATATGAGCATGTGGACATCGAGGCACAAGAGTGCTTTTCCAAACTTTGATGTAAAACTGAATCATGTGAAACTGCATTGCAATGCACATTGTGGCTCAGCAGATTGGGGTTGGGATCCTGAGATTCCACATTTCTCACAGGACCCAGTTGCCTCCTGTGCTCTTTGTTTAGAGATAATGCTTAGAGAAACCAGGTTCTAAATGCCTATATTTAAGAGTAAATAAATTGAAGAAAAAAAGAAATGTAATCCCAATGAGTATTCACTCATTTATTTAGTTCCTGGGTCATAAACTATATTCATTGATGTAGACAAGAGAGAATCAGAAGAAAGACTCCTCTTACAGAATTTATAAACTAAAAATAGGTTTTAATTTTTTTTTTGTTTGCCCATAAACCCAGGAGAAGTAGGTTTGAACTTGGGCTCTGCTACTGATTATCTGCAACAGTGATACATTGCTTAATCTGTCTTTGGCTCCCTTACTTCATGTTTTAGAGGGGAGAGAATGATGTCCATGTGGTGGTGTAGTTCTCAGCAAGAAGAACAACCCTGTGGTGGGATGGAAAATGACACCCCACCACTCTGAAATTTCCAGGTCTTAATCCCTGATAATAGTGGATGGTAGCTTTTATGGCAAAAGAGATTTTTTTTTTGAGGCAGGGTCTTGCTTTGTAGTTCAGGCTGGCCCCGAGCTCACTATGTAGCCCAGGCAAGCCTCGAACTCAGCAATCCTCCTGTCTCTGCCTCCCTAGTGCTGGGATTACAGGCCTGAGCCACCGTGCCGGGCATTGCGGTATGTGGTACTGATTGCTGGTGTGTCTTCTTATCACCTCCTCTGTAATCCTGCACTGTCCCTTAGCTGATTTTCTGAGAGGACCTGCATTTCTACCAAAAAGATTTGTTCAATCATGTTAGGTTTTTTGTTTGTTTGTTTTTTGTGGTACCAGGGATCAAACTTGGGCTCTTGTGCTTCCAAGGTAGGTACGATACCACTTGAGCCAAATCCCTGGCCCATGTTAGTATTTTTGAGACTGTACAACATTACCAATTAAGAAATACCCAATTAAACACAATTAGTTTTGCCAAAAGTTAGTCAACAGTTCAAAGGCTCCATAAAAACATGACATGTGATAACTGCTTTCATTTTCCCAGCAAGTAGCATGAGAACCCTTTCAGAGCTCTTTACTTTGAATTGGAGGATCAGAACTTCACACTCTGATGAGGTATGTGTGAAAATATAAAGTGCCATACAAATGTTTGATAGTTATAATAATTACAACAACCCCATCCTACTACAAAACATTTCCAGAATGTAAAAGTGTATATAGTGAAGGTTCTCATGGTCAGTCAGGCCTCCCTCCTAAATTAATTCTTTTTCTATAGAAATACCCAGTTTCCGGTCTCTGTTTCCTGCAAAGTCTCTTTTCTTCTCAACACAACGCTGAGCTCCTCTCCCCGTGATTCTTCCTTATCTGGTAATTACTTTCAGTCCTACCTTTCACATTCAGTATCACATGAGCCATGTATCACCACCAGCAGGTTCAATCTTTCCTCCTTCTGGCTTATTACACATTTTCTCTTTTACATTTTCCATCTAGAACCTTTGTTTCTTAGGCCACAAATCTCCTAATCCTAAGTCTTCATGTTAAAGAACAGAGTTTTTTTTGTACTGTCCTGGTCCAATAAGGAAAAACTAAAAAAGATTGTCTTGAATAGTATCAATAGTGGTCTCAACAGTTCACAGAAATCAGGCCACAGAGGGAAGTGTGAGTGGCTTTGTGTGCTTTGGGAAGGCACTGCAACTTCATCCTGAGTGTTGGCTATACTTCCTGGAGTGATTTGAGACATATTATTATTACATGGGTAGATTTGCATTTTATGTAGCTTATCCCAAAAGCTGTACAGAGGGTGGCTTAACCTCCCATGATTCTGTAGTTTGGGTGGGTGGGATTGGCGATCCTAAGAGCAGCTTGGAGTTAGATTTGTGAGATCCAGAACTGACACACTTGTGGTGACAGTGGAAGAAAAGAAATTAGGTGGATAATTGATGGAATTAATACAAGGATGTCTGAAGATTTTGGGAATATGAAAGTGGGAATCTAATAACCCAATGGGAGAATAGATGAGATCTCAGTGAAAGATGCCCTTCTAATTACTCCAGATTGGGGATAAAAAGTAGTTCTCCGTAGACTAACTCGTTGTCTTTTTCACTTCCTTTTGGTCTCATAACTACTTTACATTTTGCTTTTTTATATCAGTATATTATTCTGTAGCTAAGTGATAAAGTCCTAGGCCTTAGAGACCATTGCTATATATTAAAGCCCTGAAATGTCTAATTTGATGCCTTATTCTAAATAAGCACTAAATAAATATGTTGAGTAAATGGACAAGAATGAATTAAATCTTATACTCTATGAATTATGAAGAGAGTTCACATGTATAAGCCACTTGATACTTAGAATATCTTTTGAGAAAGGTGGGTAACAGTTGCTATTTCTAGTTTTCATATGAGAAAATCTATGGCCAGAAACATTAAATATAACATAGTCATTGGCAAAGCTGAACTGTATGCATCTTTTCCAGCACCTACCACCTACCACCACTTAAACTCTCAAAATCCCTATTCAGGACTATTTACTGTTAACAAATAGGCTATTATGTTTTCAACTATTACCATATCAAGTGCTATAGAAATAAAAGATAGGAGTGGAATGGGATGAATAAGGCAAACTCAATAAATGGTAGAGAATGCAGCACTAGAAAAACACATTTCTATCATTTTTGTTCATAGTCAGCATGATTTTCTTATTTTCAAATTTTTACCTGAAGATTTCCTGGGATCAGAAGTCTAGGAACTACATTTCTTCTTGTTAGGTGGTTTCAATTTTCCATTTTGCCAAGAAGAGACTCTTAGATGAGCTCAGGGAATGTGGAGGGCAGGCCATTGGCTAGCTTGCTGTGGGCAAGCATATGGTCATCTTCAGGCAGCACATGGAGGTTCTCCCAGGGGACTTTCAGATGACCCCCTGAGAATCACTTCTTTCCGTGCCACAGTGAGCTAAGGTCATGAGTAGTAATATTTCATGAAATATCCTTTGCTGAGTTATTGTGTGCTTACGGTGGTATCCCCAATCTTCATACCGCCCAACTTTTCCAATGACATATAGGGTGATAGGCACATTACTATGTGAAATATTTTCTTGCTTTAAATACCTACCATGGTTCTGTTTTCCTGACTTATGCATGACACAGAGAAATCACAAGTTAGAGTCAAAGAGTATTCCACGTTGAAATTGTGCCATTTAGACACACATAATCCCATTCATGTCCAGCATCTTTAGGGTATCCATGGCCCACAATACTAGCTTTCCTCATGAAAGCAGAGGACTGCATCAGAGATTTACAAACGTGCTTATTCCGGTGGAGTGAAACATAAACCTCTAGGGCTTTGATTCTGCTGGCTTGATAATTAACATTTACCTACCCAGAAAAACTTGGCTCTTCAGATCACTCCACTCCCCCAAAACACTGGCGGAAAGCTGAAATTTTATTGTGGGTAGAATAGGGTTTCATAATGGCCATGTGCGGGAACAAAAGATTGCTAAACTTCAAATTTCATGTACAGTCGTGTTTAGATGGGTTCCTGATAGATGGATTTAAAAAGAAACTTCCAGTAACCCATGAAGTGATGGCAAGAAATTAAAATGGACTAGCGTGAGAGTGTCAACAATTTCCATGCATTCCAATGGGCTGTTGTTTTTGTTTTGTTTCTTTTTTGAAAAGTAAAATGTAGTTCTTGATTCTTGGAAAAAATTCCAAACATTTTGACCTCACTTTTTATCAATAGACATATTGTCCTATGCTTTTTTAAAAGTCTTGTGGTCAATGCAGACAAGAAAAGCACCCAGCTATGCCCATCACTTTTCTCTCAAATAAGCATTTCCCATTCGCTTGGTGCCTTGTGCAGATGACAGAGTAGCTGCAGTCAGATCGTGCTGGCTTTGGTTCGTCTCAGTACCTTGAGGGGGGCAGAAGGGAGCTGCTCACATTTTTTTCGGGTGAATGGATTGCTGCCTTTTCAGTGCAATGCAGACTCAGTTATTCAATAACTACTAGGCATTTCAGCTGTACTCCCAAGGCACGTAGGCAGTTTTGGTGTTTCAGAAATCTCTTTCTTCACAAATACATTTGACACTGAATCAGACCTTGATGAGCCAAATTTCATTTTTTGAACCACTAGGGATGGGTAAACCTGGCTTTATATCCCAAAAACGATTTGTCTAGTGTCCTAGGATTAGCCAAACCCAAATCTACTTTGCCAAATACTTTACTTATTTTAATAATAACAAAAAAAACTCTATCTATATTTTAATGGAAATTTAATCCATATGTTTGATTCATTTTTTGCACTTAATCCATCAAAATATTTTGCAAGAGTTATCTGAAGTCCAAGAGACTTTCTGTGTCTTTTTTTCTTCTTGTTGTTTTAAACTAGCACAAGCCTTTTTCTCCTAAAATTTTTCTCTTGCTAATGGGGAAGTTCTGTTTTCTCTTTCCCTATTTGTATTCTTTCTCTGACACTCATTCCACACTGATTCTCTTCTGATATGATTGGTAATAGGAATAGCCCATAAAGACTTCATTCACTTTGTTTCCTGTACTATCTAAAGGAGGGAAAAAAGAAGGTGAAGAAAAACAGAAAGACATCCTTGGTTTTCTTTTGGAGAGGGGCTTTGTGACCCGGATTTATGTCATAACTTAATTCACCTGTGGCCATGAGAGGCTTGAAGAACCATATTTGCTGGATGCACTCCCTGCTGGAGGGCGACAAAAGAGATGGTTAAAAATTTTTCCCTATATGTGATCTATAGTCAAAGACTCATTAGGGAAAATAAAGACTGGCCCTTTGAAAGCAACTGGCTAATTTGCAATCGCTTCAAATTTAAGGTGGATTTGAATAGGGAGATGCTTCGATGATTGATGAGAAGAGATTACAGGAACAACAGATTGAAATTTTTATTTCACAGGCTAGCTATGCTTCACTGGGCTGCTAGCCATCCAGTGGGGGCTGAGGAGAAGAGTGTGGGCTCAGAAAGACAGGGCCAAAGAGGAGGTTGGTAGCTTTGGCTGCACTCTTCAATGAGGTAATCATTCTTCGGTGCTGCCCTGCTGTCCCTGTCCTGCTGCCAGGGCCCAAAGAGTTCCAGATGCAATTGATCTCATTATAGATCAGAACAGACTTGGCTTGCACATCCTGCTCTTTCCTAGTGATTAGGACACAGCATCGTTTTCCTTCCCCTCCCTCTCAGCCATATCTTAGTCCCTTGGCTGAGGATTCTTTTGTCTTTGGATTAATCTAGGGTTGATCTAAGGTTACTTACTTGCTGCAAGCCTGAGCTGGCAAAGTAGACATATAATCTTCAAATAACTGAAAACCCTACTCCCACCATCAATGTGTATTCTAATTTGTTTAACCTCTGTCTACATTGGACTCAGACCAACCTGAAGAAACTGGGCACATGGCTTAGTAGGATTAAAACAAAGATTAGATCTGCATCTTATCTGAGATGTAATTCTCATTTTGATATTGACTTGCTAGGAGGCTTCCCAATGCGTTTATTTTTCTTAGGGATAGAGAGAAGGGGGAAAGGGGGAGGGAAAAACAGAAGAACCTTAGGACATGTCAGAGGACTACTACTCTATTATTCTGCCCCCAATAAATACTGTACTTAGTCTCTTAATAGAATTCTTTTTAAAATCTCTGGAAAGAAACCCATAAAGTCCTTGCTGATTGTGTCTCTAATAATACCCAATTCCATGATAAAGCTCATTATGAATTATGGGGAATGGGATGAGTGGGTAAGAAGAATCCTCTTAAGTGTTCACACCAAAGGACAAATAGCAAAAGTGGTAGACAGTGGAATGGCCTCCTTGGATCCTGATTTGGGCCCAGGAACAAGCTGTTAGTGATGAACAGTGTTTTGGCCTTAGTGTCCTCATCTTAGCTCGTGACCTAACTCATTTGGGAAATAAGTTCCATGGTGCAGACAGGAAATGCAATCAATGTGCCTGGTTATTTTACATCTTAGAGCATCTCCCTTACCCAGCAAACCAGGATACAGGCTTTTTTTTTCCTTTGGGGGCATAATAAAGTTTCATTCTTAGATTTCCTGCTAGAGTGTCCTAAAATGGTTACTACCAAAGACAAACATTGGCCCCTGGAAAGACAAAGATAGAGGCTGGGAATCTGCATCACCTCAGCTGGATCTGTTGTTCTGGAGGTGGGCACCGAAGGCGGGAGCACACATCTGGGTCCTCGCAGTGGGCTTCCATTGCTAAGGGGAGTGGGTGCTCTGCTCTTTCTCACTGTGTCTCTTCCCTGCATGTTTTGTCTCGTAGACAAGAAGCTTCCAGTAGACTCGAGCTTCCAAGGGAACAAGAGAAAAGGTATAATAACCAGAAAAGACATGGTTTTTAAATAGAGAAAATCCCTGATGTTTCAGGATTATTGATTTTAATGTTCTAGTGATATTGCTGTGGCTTGGCAGCAGTTACCCAGGGAAAGAAAGCGTTCCCACTCGAGCCTGGGCAATGCTGAGCAAGCCACTTACAAAGCAATTTTAAAGTTATGAACGAAAAATATAGATACTGTGTAATTCGATGCACAGAAATAAGCCTTAGTGAGACAATATGCCAGAAGGCACAGTTTTTTGTCATCTGGAAACCACCTAAGGAGCAGATTATTAATGCCAAACAAAAGATTCATGTGGTCTTAAAAATACACCATTTTAAAATTGATAAGAATAAGAATTGCTTTATGTCAACATCAGATTACTCAAGCTTTGGCCTGATGTGACATCCAGCTCGCTGTTCTCTTTTGCTCTTCCTTTCTATGTAATAAAAACTATAATGCTGAGTTACAGATCTGTAGAAATGAGAGAAACATAGCTCTTGGTATTTAAATTGAGACATCATGGAATGATGATAGAGTTTTCCATGGCAGGTTGGGTCAATAGATACATTATATTTGAAAGCAGGATATCTGAATTTTCAATGACTCACTTTGGGATGTGGTGGTGAATGGATTCCAAATTCAGTTTGGTAATGTGACCAACTACTCTTTCTACTTCTGCAATTTGGAGTCCAAATTTGCAAGATGGATTCCAAATTCACTTCCATTTTTTTGGTAGTATTGGTTTCTGGAAAGTATCTTTCCATGTGGTAGAATCTGAATATATTTGAAAAGTCTGCTTAATGATATACTCATAGTTTTTTTCTTTGTTGGGTGAATAAAATGATCAGTGCTGGAAAAAAACTCAGAGACTAAACCATTTGAGTCAGGAAAATTTTGATATTTTATGTACAGGATTAAAAGCTGTGAAAATTTGACCCTGAAGTAATGAGTTCAACCTGCTAAAATGACGAGTGAAATATATTATACATATATTTTTGAACAAATACTTAAGATCAGTGTCATATGGAAATGTTTTCACTTACTCTTTCATCAAAAATAAATACTCAGTACTCCCTCTTTCATGAAATAGAACACTTCAGGCAGGAAAACAAAATCCTGAATTTCCTGCCTGTTTCATGGTTCATTCAGATCCAGAGACTTAGTTGTGTTAATGTGTTTTACTAGTTCAGACAACATTGAATTCAGAGTCAAAGTTGTCTTGTTGATCACTACCTGCTCTCAGTAAAGAAGCCAATGTGCAGACGTATGATGCGATATCTTTTACTCATGGAGAAAAACCATCTGTTGCTGCTCAGTCAGTTGAGACTTTATCTCTGTTAGCCCAACTGCTTGTGTGTCAACTTATACCACTTAACACCCTGCAAACAACTGGTTAAAAGATAAAACCTCAACAAAATATATTCTTCAGCATGAATTTTTTAGTAATAAAATTTACAAAGTATTTGTTATTAATAAATCTGCTACACTGAGGCCAAGTGTTGATTTGTTTTAGGTTCATCCATAGCTTTGCTTCACCAGTTAACCTCTGGGCACGTGCAAGGACTGCATGTTCCCACTGTAAACTTTTGATGCTACAAATGGCTTGGGAACAACAGTTGATGCAGGAATTTTAGTAAACCTGTCACTAAGAATAATAATTGCCATCAACTTTGTAGTTGGTCATATAAGCCTCTTGGAAATTTTGTAACTTTGAACCTTATGAGGAATGCAGTATTTGAATGATGTGTTTGGAATTTTAATCCCTGTCTTTGGGAGAAATTAATCAGTGTGGTTTGAAAACATAATTTTGTACTCATCATAGAAAAACTCAGTTGGATGCTGCTTACTCACTTTTTCTATACATGACACAGTTCTGATGCTAGCCTGCTATTAACTTCAACAAATAGCAAGAACCTTTCATATAACTTAAAAAATAAAGTGGCAACTTATTTGTTGTGCAAACAAAGCGTTTTGAGAATGTACCATGTATCACTGGGGCCAGATTGTATGGTAATTTGATCAACATATAAGAGTTTAGAAATGATTCTGTTATAAGGATTCATTGGTGTGCTTATCTGAGTAATTGCTCTAGAATACTTGCTTGGCATGAAAGTATGTAAGATATTAGAATATAGTATTAGGCTAGTAAAAAAACAATTGTAATTTGTGAAGAGCATCAAAAATTTTGCACAGCTTTTGGCTGGGTGTTTAGATCAGTAGCACCGTGCCTACTTTGCAAGTGCAAGGGTCCAAGTTTGATTCCTGATACTGAAAAAAAAAAGCATAGCTTAATCTGAGGTATCTTCATATAAGGAAATGTTCCCAGTTTGAGAGCCTCACACACAAAGTTGCTTACTATTCCCCAAACACACATGTTATCTTTCTATTTCATTTTTTTGTCTCTAGATAACTGTACTCTCTGCAGCTGGATAATTTAGCCCTCCCTTCCACTTGGAGCTCCTTAATGTAGAGTATGTGCATAGAGTGTAGCACTACACAGCACAGGTTTTAACTTCAACTCTTTCATTATAGATGTGTGAACTCTTTTTTTATTGGTACATTATACATATACATCACAGTTACACTCCACATTGAGAATTTGTATAGTATATGACACAATTTAATTCTCATTTTTCCCTTCCCCTCCCCACTCTACCTCCCCCTGCCCCTATATACACAAGCATTATTTCCTTTTTTTCTACCATCAATTTTTTTCTTTCTTCATTTTTTTACCCCTAAACCCAATTACCTTTTGAATATTTACTATTTCACATTGTCAATCATGCATTCTAGAACACATTTATGACTTCAGTTTCTCATACCAGAGAAAATATACGATATTTACACATCTGTGACCTATTTATTTCACTTAGGAGTACATCCTGAAGGTATGTCCATTTGAGGATAAATTATTCAATCACATTATTCTTTATGGCAGAGTAACACTCCATTTTAGGAAAAAAAAAACCCACATCTTCTTTATCCATTCTAGATTGATGGACATTTGGGTTGTTTCCAAGATTTAGCTATCACAAACTGAGCTGCTATAAACATGGATGCACATATGTCACTGTGATATGAGTCTTGTAATTATTTTGTGTATATCCACAGCAGGGGAACAACAGGGTCAAATGAAACCTCTAATCCTAGTTTTTTTGAGGAAGCTCCACACTGATCTCCATGATGGTTGTACTAGTCTACATTCCCACCAACAGTGGAGAAGGGTTCCTTTTTTCCACAACCTTGCCAGCACTTGTTGCTGGCTAATTTCGAGATAGCAGCCATTCTTTGTGGAGTGAAATAAAATCTCAGAGTTGTTTTCATCTGTATCTCTCGAATGGCCAGTGACGTTGAGCATTTCTTCATGTACTTCTTAGCTGCTTTTACTTCTTCCTCTGAAAAGTATCTGCTCATTTCAGATGCCCATTTTTGAATTGGGTCTTTAAATTTGGGGGAACTGATTTTTTAAAGCTCTTTATATATTCTAGATAGTAGCCCTTTGTCTGAGGCATTACTGGTAAAGTTTTTTTCCCATATTGTTGGTTGCCTTTTTGCTCTGTTGGTTTCTTTTGCTGTGCAGAAGCTTTTTAATAGAAAGATATCACATTTGTTGATTTCTTCTGGTAGTTCTTGTCCTATAGAGGTTTTGTTCATTGGCTTTCTCAAAGCCAATGTCTCCAAGAGTTTTACCTAACCTGTTTTGCAGCAGGTTTAGTGTCTCTGTTTTAATATTTAGGTCTCTCACCCACTTTAACTTTAGTTTAATGCACGGTGAAAGAGATGAATCTAGCTTCAGTCTTTGGCAGATTGAAACCCAGTTTTTCCAGCACCATTTGTTAACGAGGCTATCTTTCCTCCATTGAGGATGTTTGGCTCCTTTGTCAAAGATGAGGTGGCTTAGTGGATCTGGCATTGTTTCTGGATCTTCTAATCTATTCCACTGATCCTCAGGTCTGTTGCTTTGCCAGTACTGTGCTGTTTTTACCACAGTGGCCTTGTAGTAAAGTTTCAAGGTGGAGAAAGTGATACTCCCTGCCATGTCCTGGTTTCCTAGAATTGCTTTTGCTATTTTAGGTCTCTTGTGGTTCTAGATGAATTTTTGGATGCTTTTCTCTAGATCTGTGAAATATGCTGTTGGGATTTCAATCGGGATTGCACTGAATCTGTATAGTAGTTGGGGAGTAAAGCCATTTTGACAATGTTGGTTCTTCCTATCCAGGAACAAGGGATGTCTTTCCATTTTCTGATATCCTCTTCAGTCTCCTTTTATAGAGTGTTGTGATTTTTGGAGTAGAGGTCCTTTACCTCCTTTGTTAGATTGATTCCTAGATATTTCATTTTTCTGGGTGCTATTGTACAAGGAACTAAGTCCCCAATTTCTTTTTCTATCAATCTATTATTTGCATATAAAATGCAATTAAGTTTTGAGCATTGACCTTGTATCAAGCTATGCTACTAAATTTGGTGATTCAGTCTGACAGTTGTTTGGTGGAGTTTTTAGGGTCTTCTAAATAGAGTATCATGTCATCAGTAAATAATGACAGTTTAACTTTTTTTCTATCTTTATTCCTTTTATATCTTTCGATTGTCTAATTGCAATGGCTAATGTTTCTAGCACTGTATTGAACAGAAGTGGTGACAGTGGACATCCTCATCTTCTTGATCTTGGTGTGAAAGGTTTCAGTTTTTGACCATTTAGGATGATACTGGCTATTGGTTTCTTGTAAACAGCTTTTATTAGGTTGAAATACAGTCCATCTATTCCGAGTTTCTATAGGGTTTTGATCATAAATTGATGTTGGATTTTGTAAAATGCTTTCTCTGCATCTATTGAGATGACCATATGGTTTTTATCTTGGAGTCTGTTAATATAGTGAATAACATTTATTAATTTACATATGTTGAACCATCCTTGCATCCCTGGGATGAATCCGACTTGGTCAGGTTGTATGATCTTCTTGATAATTATCTGTAATCTGTTTGCCAGCATCTTGCTGAGGATTTTTGCATCAACGCTCATTAGGGAGATAGGCCTGTAGTTATTGTTTCAAGCACTGTGTAAACCCTTAAGTCTTAGATTCTTGAGCTCCAGAAATAAGGACAAAATACCTTAAACATTTGTTTTGAGGTGAATATGTATATAAATAATTGGGCATGAAGTCTCACAGGTATCTTTAACATACTAAATGCTGGCCATTGTAATTATAACTTTGGAGACCCCCAGGGCAAAATTCAAAAGCTATCTCTCTAGGGAACCTCTCTAAATCATCACAGGCAGAATTTTCTTTTTGCTTTTTAAAATAGCACTTTCTATATTATAGAAACCTACATGATATATGAATAGAGGTATACCAGAAAAGTAGTTAATGTTGTAAAATTCATAGTAGGTGGAGTAAAAATTGAGCATGCCTTTGTTAACAGTTTGATATCTATGTTTCTGGACCTTTATTGATGACACATGAGTACAGAATAACTTTTATATTCTAATGCTCTTCTACCTCATAACATTCATATTTTATCGTTTCATGAAATTATTTACATATATATTTTTATATATAACTAAGCTCTAATTTCCAACCATTTTAGAAGTTGCCTTTTCATTTTTGCATCAAGAACTTCTTGGGAACCAGTGACTACTCAATGACGGGTGTTCAATGAATGGATAACTGTTCAGTTAGTGCCAAAAGAAAATTGAATATGCCCCTTTTAAATCCCACTTTTTCCATTTCTTCCTAAACAATTTCTCAGATTGGTTTTTCAGTGATGTCCCAAGATCTGTTTCAGAGGTTTTCCTCTTTACTCAATGCCATGGCTTCTTTAAGATCATGTTTGTCTTATTACCTAAGGAACTCCTTCATCACCTACTGTTCTTCTTTCAAAGTTCATGGTAGGAAGATAGTGCTTATTTTAAAATTAAGGCCCCACATATCACAAACACCTAAGTATCTTGAGAATTAAATTGAAAAGTTAAAACTTGTGCCACCAGTAGCAAGCTGAAGAGAAGGAAAAACCCTACCCATGATATACACCACACCAGCAATTTAGGTTCCTCATTAGAAAAGAATGGTCACACCAACACAAGTAACACAGACATGTGAATTTTCTAAGAAAATGACCTTTTACTTCTCACAAGCTCAGAGATAGATAACACACGGAGGAGAGAGAATTAGAAAGCATGGCAGCTGTGTGTTGGAATTCTTTCTATGTGCATAGGCGATCTTGGTGTTTGTCAACTCCCATGAGACTGAGCCGGGTGTGACTGTGAAAACAGCAGCCCAAGACAGAAACACACATTTCCATGAGGCTCCTATTGCAAGACACCTATTGTTTTTCTTTCAAAGTTCATGGTATGAAGATAATGCTTATTTTAAGAATGCTACCATTATTTAGCACATGTTTGAGACTAGTTTTATTAAAAAATTCCAAGGAAGAGATTCCAAAAATACAATGTTTTTCTTTCTCTTTAGTCTCCTCTGTTGCTGACATAAAGTTTTGGTACTGAGTTGTATCAGTCTTTTGAATGAACACATTTTCTTTTTTTCAGTACTGAGCTGAACCTAGGGTCTTTACGCAGAAGACTTTTTTTTTTTTTTTTTTTTTGAGACAGGGTCTCGCTTTGTAGTTCAGGCTGGCCCTGAGCTCACTATGTAGCCCAGGCAAGCCGCTGCTAACTCAGCAATCCTCCTGCCTCTGTCTCCCAAGTGCTGGGATTACAGGTGTGAGCCACCATGCCCGGCTTGGAAGATTTATTTTCAAAAGCCCTTCAAGAGTCAAAAAAAATGGTCACACATCCTCCAAGACTTGTGACAATTCTGTTTATACTGCTCATAATACTAGTAACATTTACTGACTCCTTGTCACATACCCAGCACTGTGCTAAGTGCCAATTATAGATTTTCACATTGAGCCCTCCCAAAATCTGGATGAGAGACATTATCATTACTACCATTTGCTGTAAAGAAACTTAGGTGCAAGGGAGTTGAATTACTTGCCCAAAGTGGTTCTCCATCTTCGAGAAGGTTCAAAAGGAAATGCTGCTGATTCGAATGACAATTCCAGAGGTATTCCTAAGTACAATACCCATATGAGGAAGTTCATTATTTTGTACATTATCTTCTGTAGTTGTCTGGACATGTAGATGTGAAATATCAGGTTCATGCATTTACAGTTTTAACCTTTGAGTTCTTTTCTTTTCATGTTTCTCTGCCAGTACTAGTGCATTATTTGTAAAAGTGGATAGACATGAAGTGGATGTTTTTTTGCCAGATAATATGAAGATTATATTTTAAATGTTGAGTGTTGGTTCCAGTTAACTTCAGACAGATTCAAAAATCATTGCAGTGACATTATGTTCCATTATATAATGTAGTTGGTACCTTTGAGATGTTCCCTTTAAGGGCAGGTGTGGCCCCCAAACTTTCAGCTCCAGCACCCTAAAGAACCTAGTCTCAAATATCTTGTTAGTTGCTTTTTATAATACAGATGAGTCCATCTGTATTGTTCTGACTTTTACTCTTTATCCAACAGAGTCTTCACTTTTAAAAATTTCTTATTTCACTAAGACATTTTAGGTACTAGTGATGCAGGAGAGTGAAGGCCTAACTCCCCACCTGAAACACAAGTTTGTGTTATCTAAAAATCAAAGAATGGGGCCTGAGATTTAGCTTAGTGGTTCCGGTGCCTGCCTCGCAAGTGCAGGGTCCTGAGTTTGATCCCAGTAACCACATACAATGCTGGGCCGGGCGTGGTGACTCACGCCCACCAGCAATCAATACCACATACCACAGTGCCAGGCGTGGTGGCTCACACCTGTAATCCCAGCACTCGGGAGGCAGAGACAGGAGGATTGCTGAGTTCTAGGTTTGCCTCGGCTGTATAGTGAGGCCAGCCTGAACTACAAAGCAAGACCCTGTCTCAAAAAAAAAAAATCGTAGAATGAATTTTAGTGGATGGGCTACAATTAACCAATGAGTACAGTAGGGGCTTCCAATAAGATTTGAAAGAAATGGGCAAACCATGGCTAACCAATAGGTAAATGACAAGCATAGTTACTTCAGCAACTTCGATTGAATAGAGTCCAATGAGAAATAAAGCCCTAGAGGGTCTTGCTTGTTAGGAGACTCCTCCAGGTGGTTCAAAGTCCTGGCCCACTGTCTGGGGAATTTGCAGTCATTGCATTCCCAGGGAGAGGCCGGATCTGGATTTTGACATTCCATCCTGGGAGATGAGGTCTGCCAGTCACTGCTATCTGGAAGTGTAGTTTCTCATTGATGGTGTTGACCTTTGAGGAAGTCCTTTTTGTAAGTCTTTCAAGAGCTGGCCCTGTCTATCTGCCTACATATGTCTAGCTGGCTTTTTTACCTATAATACTAGAATCCATGAAAATTTCAAAATAAGAAATCATTTATTTATAATATTTCAAACAAAAATGAAATTCTTAATTAGTACTACACAGGGTAACATTTTTTGCTTAAAGGTCAAATAAATTTTCATATGAAGGTTACATATGTTGATGAATAAAGATTAACTAATTCATCAACTTTTGCTTAATAATTTCAATTTTTGTTGTGCTAATATTCACAATGTAGAATACCGGAAGAAGATGGAGTTGGTGCACAGGGGCTATGACACTGCCCTGCACACAGCAGGGGCTCAATCAGCGTGTTTCAAATAAAGAAACAAGTCCTAGTTTTTGGTCATTATTCTTGATCTATAAAGGTCCAGTGGAAATTTGGCTTTAAACAAAATCTTAGCTTGAACACAAACCATATAATAGTGAGAAGTGGACGACTGGTTATCGTGAAAGCCTGGGCACCTGCTCTCTATACTTCAAATAGAGGCTTCTCGGGAAGCATATGGCATCCTAAGGCCTTCTGAGGTATTTTTTTTTTTTTATGAGACAGGGTTTCACTTTGCAGTTCAGGCTGACCCTGAGCTCACTATGTAGTCCAGGCAAGCCTGGAATTTACAGCAATCCTCCTGCCTCTGCCTGAGCCACCACACCCAGTACTGTGGTATGTGGTATTGATTGCTGGGGGTGGGGGGTGAGTCACCACACCTGGTATTGTTGTATGTGGTTACCAGGAATTGAACCAGGAACCAAGCATTTGCTAGGCAGGCCCTGGAACCACTAAGCTAAATCACCAGCACCTGAAGTATAATTTTTAAACTACTGCACTAAACAATCTCATCCTAGGTCTCTATCCTTCATTTGATCCCTCCATTCATTTCAGTTTAAGGAGCTTGGGTAAACAGAATACTTTTCCTTTTGTTGATAGATAATGATAACAGAAAGGAAAAAAGATACTGTATATAGTCAAGGATTAAGGTATCTGTTGTAGGCTTCATTCTTTGGGGCTATGAGAAAATCTTTCCACTAACCCCTGGCTCCTCAGTTAGCTGACAGTCTTTGACTTTCCTTGGATTGTAAAATCATCACTGCCATATATATCTGCTTCAATCTTTGCAAGGCTATGTGTGCACCTGTCTTCAAATTACACCTTTCTAGAAGGACAACAGTTATTGGGTTAGGGATATTCTAACAATCTCATTTAAACTTTACATCTATAAAGATTTGGCCTCCAAATAAAGTCACATTCTGAGGTACTTGGTATTATCAGTTTGACATGTGAATTTGCGGGGACATTACTCAGTCTATAACAGAGTCCTTTCATGAGAGGAAATAAGTGGGATTGTGATCTTCTTCGCTGGCCCGTGATTAGGACTCAGAGGAACCTAATAAATGATTACCAGGATGGGCTGCATTGTAAGAACTAGACCATCAGAAGCATTTATAGAATTGGTCTAGAACACAGGCTGAGAGACCAGATGGTTTATTCTTGGACCCAATCTCATCACTTACTGGCCAGATGACCTTGGAAAAGTTATGTAACCTCTTTACACCTCAGATTTTTCTATCTGAAAATGAGAAGGATGAAAGGACATACTTCGTAGGGCTGTTGTACTTATTGAGTTCATATATGCTGAGCACTTAGGGCCAGACCTGGAGGAAGCACTTTATTAAGTTTAGCAGAATGATTTATTCTAGTCCATTTTCAAGAAGACTGTGTAACAGCAGAACTGTACCACAGACATGCCACCAACAGGATACTCTTGGGGAAGACCAATCTTTGCCTGCCTTACCTGAGGCTGTGCACAATTGTGCATGGCCACTAACAGGGTGACTGACCCCTGTCACTTACGACGTTAACACTTGGGGGAATCTGTGGGCAGGCACTCACTCTCTTCCCTCTGGGTTGAGTGACATGTGAAGCTGACTGGTGTGCCAGAGGCCCTCCAGTTCCTTCCCTGTCCTAAATCAATTCTTTTCCTCTCCTCGCTGTGCCCAGGTGAGGATTCAAATTTGGCAGCTTCAAATTTTCTCCACAGGCATCTAAGCTCAGAAGTAAGGGAATTGAGGAGAACTCCAGCCACAGCGGGCAGGGCAGGTTGTTCTTAAAACAGTACCAACCACTCTGACACTGTATCCTGCAACTCAAGTTCTCTGCCATATCTACACCAAGAAAGGAACTGATCACTGGGGCACAAAAAGTGGGTGACTATCATAACCAGTAAGTGTTCTCACAGAAGTCGAGGAGACTGTGAAACATTACAATGTTACCACTTCAGTGACAGCTGGTGTTATTTGCTATTTTAGTACATATGCCATTTTGGGTATTTTTGTAAACGTTTTCCTATTTAGCTTCTTTTCAGCTATTTTAATGGACACATAAAAGTGTTCTGGTGATGCATTGCAGTTTATTCCCTTATTGGTCATTTGAATAGTTGTAATTTATTTTCTTTTTCTAATTACAAATAATACTGTGATGAACATCTTGGTAAATAGTGTCCTCCTCCCATATTTTAGATTGTTTTTTAAAGACAGTTCCCAGAAATGAAATTACTGAATTAAAAAGTAACTATGTGGTTCTTAAAACACACGGCCAGACTGCTTTCCTAAGGAGCTGTGGCAATTGTAATAGTCCAGGAGCTGCAGAAGGGAGCTGCTATCTTTGTCCTTTGCTTCTTCTGCTAGATGCTATATCATTTTTCTTTTGATAATTTCTCTGGTAAAATGGTCTCTAACTTTATTTTTCATTTGCATTTTATTACAAGTGAGATTGGTCATCTTCCTAGATATTTTTTCCAGTCTTTATTTGTGACTTGTTTTTCCTTGGTGCATTGAGAAATCTTAGGATCTCTCAATAGTCTTTAAATTCTTTTTTAAACTTTTAAAATAGTGACTGTTCATTATATAAGTTACAAATAATTTTTTAGTCCATGGTTTCTTGTAGTATTTATTCTTCTATTCGTTTATTGGAATTTAAAATTTAGAAGCAAGCTTGCTGACTTTTTCTCTTTTAAAATTTTTTTTTTCTTTTTGAGACAGGGTCTCACTTTGTAGTTCAGGCTGGCTCTGAGCTCACTATGTAGTCCAGGTAAGCTTTGAACTCAGCAATCCACCTGTCTCTGCCTCCCAAGTGCTAGGATTACAGCCATGAGCCACCACGCCCAGCTAAAATATTTTCTAATACCTCTAAGCTTACAAAGTCATTCTGTCTTCATTCTGTTAATAGTTATCTGATTCTCTCTTGGGGGTATGATTTGAATTTTTTTTTTTTGAGACAGGGTCTTGCTTTGTAGTTCAGGCTAGCCCTGAACTCACTATGTAGCCCAGGCAAGCCTCGAACTCAGCAATCCTCCTGCCTTTGCCTCCCAAGTGCTGGAATACAGGCATGAGCCACCATGTCCAGCATTGTGGTGTGTGGTACTGATGGCTGGTGCACGTGAGTTACCACGCCTGTATTGTTGTATGTGGTGACTGGGGATCAAACCAGAGACCTTGCACTTGCTAGGCAGGTGCTGAAACCACTGAGCTAAATCTCTGGCCCCTATGGTTTGAATTTTTAAGCAGTTCACTCTTTATCCAGATTTTTTGATATGTTTTTAAAATAGTGTAAATCTTTATTTAGATTTTCTTTTGGAAAAAGTAACTGTAAGGTGAAGAACTTAGTATAAGTACTCAGTAGGGAGTCAGTGGGATGAAATCTTTCCATCTACTCCTTACCTCTTAGCAAAAGACTTGCTACTCAACAAATTCAACACCTTCCCAATAGCCCCAGCCTGTCACTCCAGTCATATTGGTGACTTGTCTCTTAAATACTCTGTGTTTTTAAATAAAACAGGTGCTTTGTTATTGCTTGGATACCACAAGAAGTTTGATCTGTGACTCCTTATTCCCAGTATACCCTTCTTTGAAAAACTGTCTACTTTGGGGGTCCTGAGTACCACTCCTGCTTGGTATTTCCTCCTCATTATCTGAAAAGATATGACCCCTCCTCCCCTGCTTTTGTATCCCCATGGAAGTTTTTCTTGAAGGAACTTATAAGGACTTAGCTGATTATATTTTGTTCCTCTCATTTCTTCCTTAGTGAAATGCAAACCCCTAAGAATATAGATATCTTCTTTGACTTTCCTAATCTTTGCAGCTCCATGAATAGCGGAGCTATACATAGCTCAAGTTATACATGCCACAAGTCTTGGCCAATGGGCCTGCACAAAAGTGTGTATCACTAGAAGAGTGCATATGTCCCAGATGGCAGTATTACAAGGGTTCACCTGGGTTCCTAAGTGACTGTCAGTGTATATGCCCCTGCCAGTGTATGTAGGTAAGGCAGCTAGTATAAGCAAGAAATAGACAGGCTTTTTTGTGTGTTATATAATCAGTATTTTTGAATTGTTAGCAGAATATTTTCTAGACCTAGACATGACAATTTGTTTTCTGTAAGGAACAGTAGAAGACATATTTTCAGTGAAAACATCCATGATTAATATATAAACAAGTGAAAGTAGTTGTGTTCCAATAAAACTTCATAAAAACAGCAAACTGGATTTAGATTATGGATATAGTATATCAATATTTATTGTACCATATCCTAGCCATATATCTGTAAAATATTCTTTTTGCTCTAAACTCTCACTGAACTGTTAATTATTATGTTTTTCTGTGAGACATATGTAACATCCTCAATAACATTATGGACAAACCAAGGAAGCCCACTAACACTTTTGTAATTTAATGCTCACTGTTCCAGAGATACAAACTGAACAAAGAAAAGAATTTTAAAAGCCCAACTGAAAAATTACAATAAGCAACAGAATTCAGAAAAGTCTCTTAAGTATAAAATTTGCATAACAAAGTATGTGTCCTTTAGAAGATAAAGTATAATTTATAACACAACTAAAAGTAATGAAATATTTAGTAAGAAATAATAAGAGAAACAAGATCAATGTGAAGAAAAATTTGAAAAATCTGGAGATATAAAAGAAAATTTGAATACATGAAAAACACCTTGGTTGAGCATAGGAAAACTTCAAGGGTAAAGAAAAATATCTTTCCATAAATTAGTCTGCAAATTCTATTCATACCATTCAAGCGACAAAACATATTTAATGGTTTTAGTCAATAATACATTTCACTTAAAGAGTTTTAATTATTAAAAAAATTTAAAAATAGGGTTGGGGATTTAACTCAGTGGTTCTGGTATCTACCTGGTGAGTGCAAGATCCTGAATTCAATCCCCAGTATCACACACCACAATGCCAGGTATGGTGGCTCACGCCTGTAAAACCAGCACTTGGGAGGCAGAGGCAGGAGGATTGCTGTGAGTTCAAAGCTAGCCTGAGCTACATAATGAGTTCAGAGCCAACCTGAACTACAAAGCGAGACTCTGTCTCAAAAAACTAAAAACTAGGGCCAGAGATTTAGCTCAGTGGTTGCGGTACCTGCCTCACAAACACAAGGTCCTGAGTTTGATCCCAGTAACCACATACAACAATGCTGGGCATGGTGGCTCACGCCCACCAGCAATCAATAGCACATACCACAGTGCTGGGCATGGTGGCTCATGCCTGTAATCCTAGCACTCAGGAGGCAGAGACAGGAGGATTGCTGAGTTTGAGACTTGCCTGGGCTACATAGTGAGCTCAGGGCCAGCCTGAACTACAAAGCGAGACCCTGTCTCAAAAAAAAAAAAAAACCCTAAAAACTAAATAAATAAATGTAAATGTGAATAGAGTTTTCTTTTCACCTTATGCCTAATTCATTTTATCCATTTTTAAATGTGTGCTTCCAGGATATCTTCATGTAAATGAGCATATATTCAGCATTCATATCCTCTTCTTCAGTAGTCAAAGTTATCATACATTGTTTTCTACTTTATATTTTTCCTTAATATATCCTGGATTTACTTCATACTAATACATAGCTTTCTCGCTCTTTAGCTTTGTGGTGTGTCTTTGAGTAGATGTATTGTGTCCTACCAGTCAGAGCTATACTTGAGTAATTTGGATATTGCAGTGTTGCAAAAGTAATGTCAATACAGTTTTTTGAACAATACAGTTAAACAAATTCAATGAGATTTCAAGGTCAAGGTATATATGCATTTATACACCTTTATACTTTTCAATAGAAATTGTCAACTGAGTGTATTTTTAAACCTTTGTTTCTATATGAGATGTTTAAAAATGTATCTCAGTATTATTATATTATTAATATTGAACAGTTTTTCACCTTTAAATGGTTTTGTAGTTTATTTTTTTAATATTTAATTTGTCCATTTTTATGTTCCACTTTGGTTGTTTCTGCATCAGTTTATAGAAAGTATCTGTAAGTTGCAACTATTTTTCTTGGTTTTTTAAAACAATTGTCTTTTGGCCTTGTTCATGGTAATTTGTCATGAAGAGGTTCTTTTAAACATAGTTACATTTATTTGACACTTTTTAAAATGGGTTGTGAGTTTTATGTTATAATCTGGATGGACATTTCCATTTCAAAATTCAAGAGAAATTCACTCATATTTTTCCTAATACTTTTATCATCCATTTTTGCATTTAAGAACCTTGGTCCATATGGAATATATTCTGGTAGTTATTTTTTAATTTTTATCTTTACTGGTAGATTGTATATATACATCATATCATGATCACACTCAGTATTGGGAATTTGTACCATATATGACACAATTTAATTCTCATTTTTTCCCATTTCCCCTACCCATCCCACAATCTTCCACCCCCTAAATACATAAGTTTTGTTTCCTTTTTTTATATTCTGGTACTTTTTCTTTTTTTTTTAGACAGTCTCTCTTTGTAGTTCAGGCTGGCCCTGAGCTCACTATGTAGCTCAGGCAAGACTCAAACTCAGCAATCCTCCTGCCTCTGCCTCCCAGGTGCTGGGATTATAGGCATGAAAGACCACACCCAGCTATATGTTGGTAAAGTTTACACAACTAATATAATAGTATTTTTTCTAGATGACCACTCTGCCTGTCTGATGCCATCAAAAAGTGGATCATGCACTAAATTCCTCTATAGATTTGAGTTACTTCTCTCCCTTCTACTCAATCTCATTTATTAATCTAGTCACAGCCAGTATCACACTATTTTTTACATGTACTTTCTTTTCTTTTTTATTTCTTTATTGGTACAATTTATATACATCTCACAATCACACATAACATCGGGGAATTTGTACTAATATACGACACAGGTTAATTCTCATTTTTACCTATATCCCTACCCACCCACACCTCCCCACCCCCTATATAATGCTCTTTTATTTTCTTTCAGAATCATATTTATTCCTTCCCCTCATTACATTCCCACACCAAATTTCTTTTGGAAACTTCCCATTCTACAAAAACTGTCATACTTTCTAGAGCTCATTTGCATCTACAGGTGCTCATATCAAAGAAAGATCTGGTATTTGCCTATCTGTGATCTATCTATTTCACTTATTAGTGTGTCCTCCAGGTGCCTCCATTTGCACATAAATGAATCAATCTTGTCATTCTTTATGGCAGAATAATACTCCATTTTTAAAAAAAAAAACACACTTCTTTATCCACTCTCCAGTTGATGGGCATTTGGGTTATTTCCAAGATTGAGCTATCACGAACTGAGTTGCTATGAACAAAGGTGTAAATCTGTCTTTCCAATGTGATGTTTTAAATTATTTTGGTACATGTACTTTATTTTCATATTTGGTTGAACCTGTTACCTCTCTGCATTGTTCTTCCTTATCTTACTTTTACTAGATATTTCTACTTTCTTTTTTACAAATAATTGCAATCAGTGCTGTTTCAAGGGATTTTGATACAATTTTATTGGTATGTTATAGATTAATATAGAATTAATTTATAACATAGTTTGATGTTTAAATGATATTTCCATCTCTAAAAACTTTTTAAAAATTTGTTCAATTTTTTTTTTGGTTCCTTGAGGGATATAAAGTTTCTTTTTTTCTCATGTCACCTTCCACATGTATTTTACCCTGGTGATAATTACAACTACAAATAGGATCTTTCATTCAATGTCTTCAGATTATTTGTACCTATAAAGGTAATTAGGGTATGAATTTTAATTTGATAAATTCTCATATTATAATTTTTCCATTGATTCTTTTGATTCTGTTTGAGTTTCCAGGTGCATAATTATGCCTGATTTATAATTTTTGTGCTGCTTTTCTTTGATGATGGTGTCACTTAGTGGTAGAAATGGATGTCTGTGTTTTTCTGATTATTTGGGAAATGGTGCTGGCACCTTTCTGTGCAATATGACATGACTCTAGACATGACTCTATTTTTAAAATGTTCAGAAATCTTTACAAATTGTTATTTTATGAGGTTTTGTTTGAAATCATGTTTAAAAACTCAGGAGGACCAATCAAGAGGTCAAGTTTGGTAGTAGAATATAAAACAATACACAAAAATGAGCAGGCCATATGGTAAAAACATTTTAGAAAACCCCTCTAAAACAGAAACATGATGGCAGTATTAAAATTGGCCCTCGCCAGGCATGGTGGCTCACACCTATAATCCCAGCACTCGGGAGGCAGAGACAGGAGGATTGCTGAGTTTAAGACTTGCCTGGACTACATAGTGAGCTCAGGGCCAGCCTGAACTAAGCGAGACCCTGTCTCAAAAAAAAAAAATTGGCCCTGACCCAGGGCCGGAGGGTTAGCTCAGTGGTTCCGGCACCTGCCTCGTAAGCGCAAGGTCCTGAGTTCGATCCCTAGTAACCACATACAGTGCTGGGCGTGCAGACTCACGCCCACCAGCAATCAATACCACATACCACAGTGCCAGGTGTGGTGGCTCACGCCTGTAATCCCAGCACTCGGAAGACAGAAGCAGGAGGATTGCTGAGTTCCAGGCTTGCCTGGACTATATAGTGAGCTCAGGGCCAGCCTGAACTACAAAGCGAGACCCTGTCTCAAAAAAAAAAAAACAAAAACTGGCCCTGATCCAGCTACTCAAGGAAAAAGTTTTAAAAACTGAATTACATGGCAAAATCAAACCTGATGATATATAGGAGTAAGGCTATAAGGATAAGTGAAAATAAAAGAGTAGACAAAGAGAAGCCATAAGAGAATAAATTAAATTAAGAGATAGGAGATATGATCTTGATGTTAATTCTAGATAGGCTGGGATTTAGGAACCCAAGTTATTTCAGAGAAGGCCAGGATTTTATGGGGTGGAATTCAGAAGAAAGATAGCAGCTACAAACTAATGTGAGTAACATTAGTGAAGTGGAAATACAGGAAAAGGGGACCAATGCAAAAAGAGAAAAAAAGACAATCCAGAACACATTATAAGGCATATAAGACCTGAACTTAGGACTTGGTATTTGGAAATATACCTTATTTTAAAATGTCTATAGAATATTGATGAAAGTTTTAGATATTAATCTCATATGAATCATATATTAATCTCAAATCACCTAAATTAGAAACACTATAGAATTTCTGATCATAATTTAATAAAAATGAAAATAACATCTAACGACAAAACTACATTTGCCTGCTCTATAGAAGTGCTCCAATGGCAATAAAGCCTCCAAGGACTAGTCAGCTTGGCAAAATGCTTCCTTAGTGTAATGTCCATGAGGTGCAATCTAAGAACATGATGTGCTTTTAAATTTTTAACAACTTGTTACACTGAAAGAAACACTTCTATTAATTTCCCTTGAAATACTCCCCTTCCCTCCAAATGCATTTATCTCTTAGTTCCTGCCACTTTCCAAATGGTTCCAGAAGGCTCTTTCCCAAGTGTCCTTAGTTGCACTGTCCGGGTTGCCTCAGTATCCTGAATTGGTTCAAAATTCTAGTAGACACAGGCGTAGGTAAAGACTTCTGGAATAGGACTTCAGTTGCACAAGAAATAATACCAAGAATCAGGAAATGGGATGACATCAAATTAAAAAGCTTCTTCACAGCAAAAGAAACAGTCAACATGGTGAAGAAACAACTGACAGAATGGACAAAAAAATTTTTATCAGCCACTCCTCAGATGGAGGAATGAAATCTAGAACATACAAGTATGTCAAAAAATTAAATCACTGGTTGTGAACTGTGTGTATAATGTACCAATAAAGTTTACTGAATAATGAAAAAAATCAATAAAAATAAAAGTGAAAAAATAGTCAACTGAAATGGACAGACATTCCTTAGAAGAAAAAATGCAAATGGCCAATAAACAGATTAAAAAATCAACAATGTTAGCCATTAGAGAAATAAAACTCAAAATAACACTGAGATTCCACCCTAGGCCAATAAGAATGGCCATTATCAAGAACTCAAAAAGATGATAAATACTGGGGAGAATGTGAGAAAAAATAAACACTTTTACATTCTTGGTGATAACATAAACTGATATCATCACTGTGTTAATCAGCATGGAGAATCCTCAAAAAAATAAAAATAGAAATTTTATTTAACACAGTTATACTTTTGAGTATCTCCCCAAAAGAGCTAAAGTTAACAGACTACAGCAACATTTGAATGCCTACGCTTACAGCAGCACAGCTCATAATAGTTCAGTCATAGAAGTGTCCTGTAAACCCATCAACAGATGAATGGATAGAAATGGAGTACTACACAGGCAGAACAAAGGGTCAGCTTGAGTCATTTATAAGAAAATGGATGAATCTTGAGAACACAGTATTAAGTGACATAAATCAGCCACAAAACATTTAATTTCATAAGATTTCTCTGTTATGAGACACCAAAATACAAAAAAGAGAAAAAATAAAAGAGCACTGTTGAGAAATAGGCAGTTTCTGTAGAAATGGGAAGGTGATCTACAGAGGAGGGAAGCAGTGGAGTAAAAATGGTGAACATGTAATATGAGTATGTATGAAACAAAAGCTCACTGCAGGGAAAAAAGAAAGAAAGTGGCAAGAATGATGTGAAAAGTGTATTTGAAGTGAGTGGGGGTATTGGAAGATTAATGGCAGTGACTTTTACTAACATTTAAACACAAAGTTTTAAATACCATATACTTTGCTCATTCCTTGTAAGTACTAATGTAAATTTTCAACTCGTAATAGAAGAGCCACACAGATGTTTGTTATTAGTCCACAAAAGGATCTGAATCACCTCTGTATTTTTCCACTTGAGATTTAATCTTGGCATGTTTTTTACTTTCTTGAAATTCTTTCGTATTTTAAACAAAGTAGGAACTCCTATTACCCAAGTCTGTGTGTCCTTTTATTTATACAGGTAACTGTTATTTTTTTTTTTTTTTACCATAAGATCCAGTAAGAGGGAGATCCTATAATTCATCAAGGAAATTAGGAGACCAGAAATAGTTTAGGTAATTTCATCAAATAATTTGTGTGTGCATACAAATGCTTAGAGAAAATGTTTTCATTCTTAAAGAGGAAAGATATGACTATTAAAGTGTAGGTGTGATCGCTTCTCGGCCTTTTGGCTAAGATCAAGTGTAAAGTGTAGGTGTGTTAAAATTCTGAATTTTATTTAGGGGTGGTTGTATATTCAAATGATTCAGTGTGTCCAAGGTTATTATTTAATTCTTTAATTGATCAATAAAAAACTCGCCTTGCATGATCACTTTAATTTGAAGAAAGAGGGAAAAGTGTCATGGTGCCAGATCCTGTGAATATCCTAAATAAGGGTCCACCAGAATATTTTATTTGACAGAAATTGCCATAAGTCTTTTGAACTGGCTTGGGACATCTGGGCAAGCCATGAAAGTGAAGCTAAAAAAACAAAAGAGACTTCTAAAACTGCTTCAGAGAGTTGCAAGAACGATGGAATAAATGTGTTCAAAGTGAGGGGCAATTTCTAGGGGGAGATTAATGGTGATGTGTCATTTACTGTGGTAATTTTTATTTTTCTAAAATGTAAATTTATTTTAATTAATTTATTTATATTTGAGTGGTACCGGGGATTGAACTCAGACCCTTTTGCTTCCAACATAGGTGTGGTAACACTTGAGCTAAATCCCTGGCTGTAGTAATTTTTAACATGTAAACATTCTCTGTATTTTTATCATCCCTGTATCTACAAGTCAACAATCTTTTGTTTCAAACATTCTACCAAAGTGATTTTATGAGTATGTTCAGTCAGTTTTTGATAGCAAGGGATCCTAAAAAGCTATCTGCCTCATAAAATCAAGGTGAGTATAGAATGATGCTATTATCAAAAGTGGAGTAAAGTTACTGAGAATTTAACATGGCTCTTTCAAAGAGCATTGAGCCTGAAATATAGACCATAGACGGTTCCCTAAAATAAACTGACTGTAAATACTGACCTAGGAATTACTCAATTCATTCAAAAGAAAATCACAACAACAATAATAGAGGAACCACCACAAGTCTCTATATAAATACCATAAAAACAGAAGTTGAAAAAAAAGAAAGGGAAATATTGGAAGGGACAAGACTTGTCATTAAAATACTGTTGTAGGACAGGTAAAAGTTGTGATGCAGTGTATTACAGTACTACAGAATTGAGGGAAAGTGATTGATGCGGAAGGCAGGCAAAGAAGATCCAGAAATGCATAACTGGTGGTTCTAAAAAGCAAGACAAAAATGTATTTTGAGAAAATTTTTAAGAAATTGTAAAGATGTAGTACATCTGGGTGGTGGGAGACTGTCAAAAAACAATCAAACCCAAGTTTCTAGACTTAAAGCTCTGGAATCTTTTGAGAACCTAGACACACACAAATACACACACACACACACAAAGAACAAAAAATAATGTTGGCCTCAGACTTTATCATAGTGGCATTCAATACTTCTAAAGGATGCAGTAATGTTGAAAGTACTGAAGGAGAAAATGTAAAGTCAAAAATATATTCAGGGCCAGAGATTTAGCTCACTGTTTCCAGGGCCTGCCTACCAAGTGCAAGGTCCTGAGTTTGATCTCCTGTAACCACACGTAATAATACTGGGCGTGGTAACTCACACCCACCAGCAGTCAGCACTATACACCACAGTGCTGGGTGTGGTGGCTCATGTCTGTAATTCCAGTACTGGGGGACGAGAGGCAAAGGCAAAGAGCGAGGGGCAGAGGCAAAGAGCTGAGCTTGAAACTTGCCTGGGCTACATAGTGAGCTCAGGGTCAGCCTCGACTACAAAGCAAGACCCTGTCTCAAAAACTAAACCAAAACAAAACAAAATTATATCCAGACAAATTGCCATTTATATATAAAAACAACCACAATGAAAACAGCATCAACAAAATATTCCTTAATGTAGATAAAAAAGGGAACTTTCTTCATATGAATATTTTCTGGTAAGAAAAATTTTAACTTACTAGTAGGAGAATGAAGAAATTAGAGTGAGGAACAGACATAAAACAATGTAAATATGTCACAAAATATGAAAATGTAGAAATACTATAGCTGTTAAAATTGGTGAAAACAGGAATATAACTGTGTAATAAAGATATATCCAACCTTAGCATTAGTGAGCTAATATTGTAAGAATTAGAAAGGTATAAACAATAAGAAAAGTAGGGAATTACATAATTTGTTGGGTGCAGTGGTTTGGATATAGTCTGTCACCTAAATATTCAGGTGCTCAATCCCAATTTGGTGGGACTGAGAGATACTGGTTGTTTAAGAGCTGGGATCTTGCAAAGGTTTAGAGCATAGTTGTGCTTCTCCATGTGAATATTAATGCTTTTCTCACAGGAATGAATTCTCATATTCACAGAGAGTCCCTCAAGAGTGGCTGTTACTTGGTTCCACCTATCTGCAGCCAGTTCCCTTTCTGCTTCTCTGAATGCTGTGATGTACCCAGAGGGATCTACACAGGAGCTGGGCAGATGGTGCCTTTTGTTGGACTTTCAGCAGTGAAAACTGTGAGCAAAATGAACTTCTTTCTTTATTAAGTACTTGGTGTTAGGTATTCTGTGATAGCAACAAAAAACAGACTAACATTATGGGAAATAGGAAGTGTAGTTATTCATGAAAGATCAAGTACACAAAAATAAGGAAACAAAACCTATATAAAAATAGCAAACTGTATATGTTTGTATGTGTAAAATATCTCTATTATAAACTGAATATAAACTCACTTTTTGCATACATGTAACATTTATAAAACTGACTGAATTCCAGGCTATAAGGTACATCTGAATACATTTTTAAAAGCCTACATGTGTCTACAAAAATTCTAATTATTGCATAAATGAGAAGCATGAAATAAAATATCATTTTGGACAGAAAACCCTATTAAAATAACTTTTTAAGCTAAACAGAGAAATTATCTAGAAAACAACAGTGATAATAAAAACAAAGTAAAAATTCAAGTGCACACACATGACATTTATAATATAAATATGACATTGTCTTCAAAATCCAGTAGTAGTCAGCTTACTCAGGCTATGACTTTAAATTATAAATACTCATGCAAAATTTCAAATAAAACAGTAGCAGAAAGAAATCCAGCATATTTAAAAATTAATACAAAATAGTAATGTTAATTCCAGAAGTATAATAATTTATATTTAAAAAGGTATTATTAAAATTTACTACTTTCATAGTTAAAATTAAAAAAACAATATTACCCCCAAAAATCTTAAAGGTACTTAAGAACATTTAATTTTCATTCCTGATTTTAAAAATCTCTCAAGAGGTATATAAATCAAACCAGCAGTATGCTTAATAGGAAAATGATAGAAATATTTCCATTAAAATTAAAAACAAGATACTATTACTACTCATATTTAACAAATTCTAAGAGATTTTGCCAATATAATTAGATTAAAGTAACTGGAAATAGAATATGTAAGAGTTGTGTGAGAAAGTTAAGTGCCAGTAAAAGACCTGAAGACTAGTAAAAGAAGACTTTCACAAATGAAAAGGCATACTGTAATTGCTTTTGAATAGGAAGGATCAAAATCAGAAATACTGATTTCCTGCAGTGTATAAATTTTATATGTTCCTAATAAAATATCAGAAGGACTTTTCTGTAGAGCTATACAAGCTGGTCCTAAAGTTCAAATGGAAAGAAAATAAGAGCAGCTAGAAAAACCCTGGTAAAGAAGATAAAAAGAAGGGAAAAATGGCCTCTTTAGCTATTAACTCTTTTTATAAAACTATACTAAGGAAAATAATCTGCTATTCCTTTTTTTTTTTTTTTTTTTTGAGACAGGGTTTTGCTTTGTAGTTCAGGCTGGTCCTGAGCTCACTATGTAGCTCGGGCAAGCTCGAACTCAGCAATCCTCCTGTCTCTGCCTCCCGAGCGCTGGGATTACAGGCATGAGCCACCACACCCGGCACTGTGGTATGTGTACTGATTGCTGGTGCATGTGAGTCACCATGCCCGGTATTGTTGTATGTGGTTACCAGGGATTGAACTCAGGACCTTTCTCTTGCTAGGCAGGTGCTGGAACCACTGAGCTAAATCTCTGGCCCAACAATCTGGTTGGTATTCTTGCAAAAATATCTACAGAGATCACTAGAGTAAAACAAGTAGGTCCAGACACATATGAGAATATAGTGGGCGATAAAGATGGCCTTTCAGATCAATGGAGGAAGGATGGATTACTTGCTAATGACATTAGAACAATTAAGTAGCCATCTGGAAAAAATGTGAGTACTTTGCATGCTGTACCCAAACATATTTCCACTGATAAAGGGTTCTAGCATAAAAACACGAAAAGACTCTCAGCAAATTTTGGAGAATTACTTTTTATAATCAGGAAATGGCAAAGATCTATATCTAAAACAAACCCAAAAGTTGTGAAATGAAAAGTGTAATAAATTAGGTTATTCAAAAAAATGTTTTGAATAATTAAAATACAAATTACAAAAAAATACAAATTACAACTCATAATAGAGGGAGCAAGCTCTACAAGAAAATGCAGAAATAGTCAAAGGTTACTAATACTGGCTCCCAGAAAAATAATTACAAATATTTCTGGAACTGTTAATACTGTTTTTCACTTATAACACTCTCAGAAAAAAAAAAACAGATAACTTCTGGTGTTGATATAAGTTTATACAATATGTACCAAATGAAGTTTGTTATAACTCAAAATTACAAAGATCACTACTCTTTGTTCTATCCCTCTTTTGGGTAAGTATTTAGTTCCTGAGTAGACACACGCTTGTTAAATGGAATTACATATATTCAAGTCTATCTACTTTAGCGTTGTATGTAACATCAAAAGAATGGAAATAACAAATGTGAGTTAGGAAAATACAGCTTAAGCAAATTATGGCATCCAATTTTGAGTGGATGTAAAGAATAATAAAGTTCTTTATATTTTTATAGTAATCATGATATATTAAGTAAAAGAACAAGATGTAGAGGAGAGTATACTGCATGTTAGCATTTGTTTTAAGGAAAGAAAAAATAATATATGTGTAAATGTATTTGCATATGCATAAAGATTTTTTGGAAAAATACACAGGAACTGAAAATGCTGATTGAATTTGAGGTTGGGAAATGCATGCTACAGTAGAACAAAGACTTGTAATCCAAATTTTATAAAATCAACATGATTGATTACATCCATTAAACTACATTCATTTAAAATGAACAATCTGATGAATTTTCACTTTTGCATACACTTATGGAAATACTCCATAATCAAGATACAGAACATTTTTCTAAGTACCATTTATGAAATCCATTCCTATGCATTCTCCTCCTCTCTTCAATTATTTGCTTCAGACTAATGTTTTACTTTTCAAATAACAGTATTAATATTATACAATTATACACAATACAATTCGTTTATTTAGTGACTAATTCATAGTTTTTTGTATACTCAAATTTAAGTATTGTTTAATGTGATTACTGACCAGTCATATAGCTTTTGTGCTGTTTAAATGACTTCCCCATTTAAAAGTGCATTATTTCCTTTTTTATAATTGAGTTGAGGGTATTGTATGTTCTTCATATATTCTAATACAGATACTTTGCCACATATACATTCCACGTATTTTTCCTGTTTTGTGACTAGCATTTTATTTCCTTAATAATTATTTTTGAAGGGGCTGGAGAGTTAGCTCAGTGGTTTCAGTGCTGCCTAGCAAGTGCAAGGTCCCTGATTCGATCCCCAGTAACCACATACAACGATACTGGGTATGGTGACTCAAGCCACCAGCAATCAGCACCACATACCACAGTGCTGGGCGCGGTGGCTCATGTCTATAATCCCAGCACTCAGGAGGCAGAGGCAGGAGGATTGCTGAGTTCAAGGCTTGCCTGGGCTACACAGTGAGCTCAGGACCAGCCTGAACTACAAAGTGAGACCCTCTCTCAAAAAAAAAAAAAAATAATAATAATAATTAATAATAATAATAATTGTTTTTGAAGACCAACATTTCAAAAATTTGATGCTGACCAATTCGTTTTTTCTTTTATCATTTATGATTTGGACATACTCCACAACTTTCACCAATCTTGAGGTCACAAAGATTTTCTCTTATGTCTTTGTGAATAAAGAAATTTTCATGGAGTTTTATAGTTTTAGCTTTTACTTCTGGTTTTAAGATTGTTTTATGTAAAAGTTTTAGTATGATAGGAGATAAAAGTTGGTGCTTATTTTCTTTTCCCAGCAGCTGTCCAGTAAACTCAGCATCATACATTGAAAGATTTTCCTTTTTCTCACTGGAAAGTCATTATATCTTTGCTAAAACCAATTGGTCACACATATATGACCTATTTCTAGACTTTTTATCCTGTTCCATTAATCTATAATTTTTCTTTTCTGCTATGTCTTGAATTTAGTAGCTTTATAATTTAGAAATAAGATACTACTGAGCCTTTAGCTTCTTACATATTTTGCTACTTTAGATTCTTTGCATTTCCATATAAATTTAAGAGTTAGCTTGTTAATTCTACAAAGGGATTGTGAAAATTTTGATTGAGATTATGATGAATTTATAGATTAATTTGAAGAGAAGTGACATTTTAATAATATTGTGTCTTCTAAACTGCAAACATGGTATTTATTCATGTCTACTTTAATTTCCCTTAGCAATGCTTGTAATTTTCAGTGAAGTACTTTCCTTTGTTTTATCTTTGTCACTATGTATTTTGTAGTGTTTCAGTGCTATGGCAAAGGAATTTTTACATTTCCTTTTCTAAGCTTTTTACTAGCAAATAGGAATACAATTAATTATTGCTATGTAAAAGGTTACTTCCTATTCCCAAATCAAGGGACTTAAAACAACAACGAATAATTCTATCTCAGCATTTCTGTGATCTGGAAATTCAAGTGGTTCTGTTATAGGTCTCCTAGGAGGAGTCAAGATGTTGGCTTGATTAGTCATCCGAAGCTCTGAATGGGCTGAAAGGTCTCCTTTCATGATGGTTCACCCCACAGGTGGCAAGTGGGTGCTAACTTGAACAGGAGGCCACAATTTCTTTCCCTCTGTGTTTCCCTGTAGAGTTGCTTGAGTGCTCTCATAAAACTGTAGCTGGCGTCCCCCAGAACAAGTAGTTCAAAAGACAGCAACAAAGCAGAGGCTGTGGTATATCCTTTAAAGCTTGTTCGGAAGTCCTCATGCCCTTGCCTCCATAATATCTGATGGAAGAGCCAGCACTGTGTTGGCTGGGGGGGGGGGATATATAAGGGCATGAACACCAGTGGGTGGGGGTCACTGAGGGCCATTTGGGAGGTTGACTTCCATACTTGATGTGGTACGTTTTATGTTTACTCCACTTGGAATTTGCCATACTTTGTGAATGTCCAGTTTATCATTTTTGTCAATTTTTGGCTACTTTCAAATCCTGTTTCTTTAAATGTTATTTTCTGTCTTTTCCTTTCTTATTTTTCAATCTGGGACTCTAATTACATGTATGTTAGACTGCTTGTCTCATATATTACTGATTTTTCATTTTTTTTCTTATACTTTCATCGCTCTCCATGCTGGAATTAGGATTGTTTATATTATTATGTCTTCAACTTCACTGATCTTTTCTTCTGCAATACCTAATCTGCTGTTAAATATACTAATTCAGTTTTTAAATTAAGACATGTTGCTTGGGAGCTCTAGAATAATTACGTGACATTTTAATATTGTCAGTTTCTTTATATTCTTTGTCTCAAATTACTGAGATTTGATAGTAGTTGTTTCATTCTTGTAATTTGTATCTGCTAATGTAGAACTGTTAATTCTACATTTCTGCTATTTCTGTGTCTATTTCCATTCACTGATTTTTTTTTCTCATGATTAGGAATTATATGTTGCCGTCTGGAATATCCAGCAAGCTTTTAATTGGCATTGGATGTAGGAACTATTATATTATTGATCTTTTGGGTTTTGATGCTTTCCTTTAGCGTCGATGTTTGCTTTGGGAGGCAGTTCTATATTTTACTGGCATTTCACTTTGACCCTGTTGGGGCTCCTTGGCAAGCTTTGTTATGGTAGGAGCAGAGTGGCCTCACTGTAAGGCTAGTTTATTTATGCTAGTAGGGCTCAGCTTTTCTGTAGTCTTTACAGAATGCTCAGATATTCAAATAAGGACTCTCCCCTGGAATACAACGAATTGAGTATCTGTCAGCCCTTCTTGAGCTCAGAAACATTTTCAGACAGAAAGCGCTGCAGCTGCTCTCTGCCCGGCTCTGTGGTGTTCACTTACACATGTGCACTCTGGGACTCCGCCAGAGCCTCGGTGGGACTCCTCAGCAGATTTCTGGAGTTCTTCCTCCGGGTAGCTCCTCCCTTCCTGGATTCCTGCCCTGCAGTTTCCAGCTGCCTCAGCTTTTCTGAGTTCCTATCTCTCCTCAGCTCCCAGAGTTGGCCAAGCTCTGAATGCCCTCCTCCCTTTCTAGCCCTGAGGTTAGGAAATTGCTTCCAGCCTGCAAGTCCTGCTCTCTGGGATCATAGATCTTCTACTGCCTGTTGTCCAGGCTAGGAGAAAAAAAGAGAGAGAGAAATTGTATAAACTTTGCCTGGGTTTCTAGTTATTTATGAGTTGTAGAGAAGGGATGCAAACCCATGCAGTAACTACTCCTGCATGAGAGGAAGCAAAAGTCCTTCCCCCTTTATTTTAAAATAAAGTAAATGGAAAGAAATATGAAGAAAACAACTCTGAATAATAAAAATAGCAACAATTAATACTGAGTATTAACAAGAGTGAATGGAAGCAGGCCATATTAAAACACTGCTGGCTGAAGTTTAAATTAAAACAATCTTTCTGGCAAAAAAAAAAAAAGTAAAAAGCTTAAACATTTGCTGCTTAAACTTTCTTATTGAAATTTTTTCTTTCAGGGCTTTACCCAGAGGAGATAATCAGATATATCTAAAAATGTTTATCAAAGAATTAATTATAAGATGAATTTTAATCTAAAATAAGGAGAATGTTTTAATCTAAATATTCAACAGTACAGAATCAGTAAAATAAATTTATATATCCACATGATGGCACATTTTAAAACTGTAAGAACTTGCCTTGTGTAAACACAATTTAATGGTAGAGGAAAATGTTTTAACCATTTTATTAATTAAAAATATTTAATTACAAACTAGTTCAAGCACAATCAGTGAAGTTATAGTATTAATAATATAAAATTATTAATAGTTATTACTGCATAATGTGATTATAAAAATATTTTCTTCTTTGAGCTTTTTGAGGGTTTCTAAAATCTCTGTTACAAGCACAAAATTACTTTTTAAAATTTGAACCACTCTTAAATGAGGTTGAATTATTCTCAATGGTTTTATCAATGAGTACTTCTATGAACAATATGTGAACATCCTTCTAGCATTAAGTAGGCCCCAATTCTTAGTGTCATCAAAATATAAAACATTTTGATAATTTGATGGAATGAAATATATAATTTTTAAATTTCTGATTCTGAAGGTACTCAAATATTTTTTCACTGATTTATGGTCTATTGGAATTTGCTGTGTTTTTGCCTTTTTGATTATTTAAATTGCATATACTTACAGTGAGATAATTTGACACATGCATAAAATGTAGAGTGATTATATCAGAGTAGTTAACATTTCCATTTCTTTAAATATTTTTAGAAGTCTGATATTTCAGTATGTGTGTGTAATATAAATTTACCAAACCAAAATAGTTGTCTCCATTTCCTAATCTTTGAGCAGAAAAACTCTTTTACTTATTTGTAAACTATATAATAGGTTATGAGCTATAGTTACCTTATGATACTGTGGCACCCTATTGTTCTTTTACATCCAAAAGGTCCCACAAAACTCTGTGTTCAGAGGTGGGGTTTTTGGAAGATGGCTGGTTTCTGACTTAATTGATTGATTCACTTCTAACTTGATTAGTGGATTAATCTGTTGATGAGATCATAATTTGATAGCATTTTGGGGAAGTAATGGAAACATAGAAGATGGAGCCTAGCTGTAGAGAGTGAGTCATAGGAGGGTATGACCTTGGGGACTCCGTTTTGTCTCCAGCCCCATCCTTTCCTTCTCTGCTTTCTGAATTCTCTGAGATGAACAGGTTCCCTCTGCCATGATATTTCTAACTTTCCACAGGCCTAAAAGCAAAAGTCAGTTGACTATAGAGTGAAACATCTAAGACTGTGAGCCAAAGCAAATCTTTCATTCTTTAAATTGTTTATCTCAAGCATTTAGTAATAGTGATGGAGTTGACTAGTAAACTTCTAACTGTGTTTTGGTGCCTGTTATCCAGATTTCTTCCATTACCCTCTTCCTAACTCTTCCAAGATCCTATATTACGTTCAGATTGACATTTTTTAACATCCAGAAATGAAAAAAAATGTCATATTTATCTTTCTGTGTCTGACTTGTTTCACTTAGTATAGTATCCTCCAATTCCATTCATTCTGTTGCAACAATAGGTATCCTCTTTATAATGACTGGATCATATTCGATTGTGCATATAGTCTGCATTTTTTCACATTAACCTATTGATAAATTGTAGGATGTTCAGTCAGTGAACTATACAATAAACAGACTAAAACTACCTATGTCCATGTGATGCTTAGTGCAAAAACAATTGCATAATGATATATTGAAGATGACTCTATTGGCAGTAAGTCTGAAATTATACTATTATTTATAGACACATAAATATATAGTAGTAATATAAAATATGCATGAGAGTAATAAAAATTAACAACATTGATTATTTCTGGGCAATGAAAAGGGCAAAATGGGATAAGGAAAAAGCTGCCACTGAAACGTTAAAATTTGATTTTAAGGAAAATTAGAAACCTTCGGTTTGACAGAGTTGGAATTAGGGCCCACAGGTATTTTTCCCCTTCCACCACTCCTTGGATGGATCTCAGCCTAAGTGCATCACCACTGTTAATTCTGTCTTCCTTCTGTTTATTTACAGATCACACTACAGTTTGGGTTAAATAAATTCTGAATACTTTTAAAAATCTAAACCAAAGAAAGAAGTAAAATTTAAAGCATTCTTTAAAATGCTTCTTTAGGTTAATTTGGAATCCAGGTAAATGATGAAGACAGCGAATATAATCTAGTGAGTAATAGGTACAGTCCATCAAATTTGGAGTTTTATTCAAAATCTAGAATTTTTAGATGAATCATCTTGAATAAATTTTATATCTTCCTATCTCTATTATTTTGCCCACAGAATGGTATAAAGTTGTTTCCTTAATACAGTCCCAGTAAGAATTGAATTCACACAAATCCTTGGTACGATAATTGTGAGTTAATGCATTTCATTACTATTACCATTACTGCCAACTACTAATAGTACCAGACCAATTGTCAGGATAAGGAACTTGATGAAATATAGCTCTATGGTAAGAACAAGAGGGCCAAAGCAGGGCGAAAGAGATGAATGAAACCACTAAGTTCACAATATTCTTATTATCAGAGTTGTTGAAAACAATTTAACACAACAAAAAATAACTTAATGTGAGAAATAATTATTTTCAAGATAATTAAGATATGGACATCTCTTGTAAGATTCTCAACAATGATAGATATTGCATTCCAGTGCAGTTGGTTTTCTAACTAGAGACTAACACTTTTTTTAAGGTTTTTGTTTTGTTTTGTTTTGTTTTGGCAAGGTCTTGCTTTGTACTTCAGGCCGGCCCTGAGATCACTGTGTAGCCAAGGCTAATCTTGAACTCACAGCAATCCTCCTGATTCTGCCTCCAAAATGCTGGGATTACAGGTGTGTGCCATCATACCTGGTATTGTGGTATGTGGTAATGATTACCGGTGGGCATGAGTCACCTCACTCAGCATTGTTGTATGTGGTTACCTGGGATCGAGTTTGAGACTTTGCACTTCCAGTGCAGGCGCTGGAACCACTGAGCTAAATCCCTGGCCTGAGACTAACACTTTAAATGAGAAAGTGAACTGGGACTTTTAGGCATAATACTGACAAGATTCAAAATACCACTATAGACTGAATATGTGTGTCCTGTTCAAACTCAAATGTTGAAGTTTTAATTATCATTATAAGGTCATGGTATTAGGAGGTAATTAGTTCACAAAGATGGAGTCTTCATGAATGGATTTAATATCTTATTCTAAAAGATGCCCCAGAGAGCTCTCTTTCCCTTTTCCATATGAGGTTACAAAAAAAATCGTGTCTAGGACATGCTGTGACTGCCCAGATTCTGGAACTGTGAATGATACATTTCTGTTGCTTATAAGCCACACACTGTTTATGTATTTTGTTCTAGCAGCTTGAATGCAGAAAGACGATGACCTAATGTCTCTTTTTCTCTGCCAACCAGTTAAAACATTTTGGTGAACTTTTAAATAAAACATATAAATGAAGAGCTTATAAATATATAAGAATCTGAACATTATTCTCCACCTTCAATGTTACAACCATGGGCTCTGGTCTCCCTGCTTCTACCTTTGGTTCTTAAAGTCTGTTATTCTCTTTGTAGTTTCAGGGTCAATACTTTAAAAACTCAAATCAAGCCAAATCAGTGGGAGATCATGCCAGGCCAAGAAAGCTGCTTGTGCCAACACAAGGGGATAGAGAGTTGAAAGATGTCCTATGATTGGAAAACCATGAGTGTTGGGTAGCACTAGAGTGATGCGGGATCTGGGTTCAAAGGAGAAGGGAGAAGTTAGAAAGGTAGAGCTATCCTATGCTGGAGTTTCACATCATGTCCAGGGAGATGTACGTTGTACATGAATGAATGGTGGCAACCTGTGGCATGCTTGCTGCAGTAGGTTGTTTGTGTCTTTGAAAACTATAAAAGGTTCTCCATCACTCTTACACATGACAAGAAAACCATGAGACAAATTTAAGTAGAAAAATAATTGCATCAATAAATACTTTGGAAAGATAGTTCTAAGGATACAGAGGAGAATAGACATGATGAAAAGACAGGGAAGGAAAAGTGAGATCAGTTTCTGCGGCAAGGAGCTCATTGTCTGTGGCCCATATGCTCTTTGGATCTTGACTTACTTATGTTGGACAAAAGAGAGTTCAACTCTTAATTCAGGAATTCCACTCTTTAATAATGAAATTTATAGAAATGAAGGGCCTACATATAACCATGTTTTGTCAATAAGAGCAGAATCTAAATTAAGAAGTTTAGATACACATATGATGTTCATAATTCAATAATTTCCTCTAAACTTATTGGATCATTTAACAACTTATTTAGAGGACTTTTATGGCCAACCTGGCCATAGGGAAGAAGATCATACTTACATTAAGCATCACTGGATTGGGAAGCAGATAATGTTATATCGTGATAAAAGGGAATAGAAATTATTAGAAAGACAGTCAATATAGAGTTTGAAAAAGAGGGAGTGGTGAAAGCTACTCAGATTTCTAGATTTGATGATTATACCTTGCCAAGAGAGATGAGAGGAATTCAGGAGGGAAGCCATATTTAAGGAGGTAAGAAATCATAAGGAAGAAGTGTAAGGATGTTTGTTTTGTTTTGGCACCATCCAGCTGAGACTGTTTGTAGTTTGGGGACTGTGAATAAGGTGTCAAAGGACAAAGCTGACACTGAAGGATATTCTTGCCAGTGAAGGTAGAGTTGAGGACTTTATGGTTCACATGGATTATCATTACCTGGCTATTTTGAACACAACTGGTACCTGGAAGTGTTCTTGCTGCAGAATGACAACTGAAATTCAGTCCCCTGATTCTTAAACCCCAACCTTTGGACCCACACAATTTGAAGTAGGTAGACAGCACCATCACACTGAAATCCCTTGCCAAAAGCAAAAAGCCAACTTACAAGTCTGAGTGGTACCACCCAATGAAGGGACAAAGTGACAGTGGTGGGTGGGTGGTGGGACGAGTAGGTGGAATGTGTCAGGGAAGGCTGGGAGGAGCACCGAGCGTGGATGGCAAGAACCACAAGTTGGCGGTGGTGGCCCTTGTGTCAGGAGTCTTGTGGCAAGCCTAGGTTAAGGAAAAAAGGAGTCCTCTTTGGAACAAATAGAATATTTAGCAAGTTTTGCAAACTGGGGTGGGTGAAGAGTGTGGAACGGTATGGAGGGCGAGGGGGAGAGAATTTAACATAAATATCATTCAGCTCTGGAGAAGGGTTCGCTGTCAGCAAGCTGTGTGTTCAGAAGGCAAAACAGCACGCATAGCAGAATTCTGGGGTGTGTGGAATGCATGCCGCCAGAGTGAATGGTATGTAACAAATTTCCATATGGGACTGTGGTATGCCATGAAGCCACACTGCAGCCTTGCTACTTTGTGGTATGCTGCAGGGTCATGGGCAGGTGGATGAGAGACATGCCTGCCTGTGTCCTTCACCTGAAATCCCCTGCATACCGCATTCCTTGTAAGATTTTTGGAGGCACAGCAATCTTTTTGGCTGTCTTCTTTCATCATAGAATCTGTAAGATGCCTGAATACACTGGTTTCCTGGCCCTGGGCCTGTCACTTAGCTCTTAAGAACCAAAGGTTTATTACTAGGTTGCACAACCTGCAGCCTTTGATATAGTCTCCCCCCTGGCATGCAGATCATTTTGGTCTGAATTACAGTGGTAGGAAGAGAAGGCAGAGTCTCTGGACTCTTTCTTATGGTTTGCAGACCACTGAGCTGCAGAGTATCACTCATTTGTGAGGTGCTGATGAGAAAGGTTGAATGTACAGGTTGTGAAGTCTGTCACCCAGGTTTACATCCCTGTGTGATTTCATGCCTCACATTTTTCCCCAGTGAAATGGGGCAGAAAAAGAACTTAAAAAGTGACTGTGAGGCATTAGCAAACTATATACATGGAAACTATATAGCCCATGTCAAGTACTCAGTAAATGGCAACTAACACTGCTACGATATTTTCAGAACGGAAAGAAGGGCTGGCCCTGACAGGAACGTTCTGGTGCTAAGGCTGTGTCCGCACTCTCCACACAGACGGCCTGTCTGCACGTTCCTGTCTCAGTCTTGTCCACTTCCAGCCTGCACGTCTGTCCTTCCTGTGGTTCTGTTCCCTCCTGGCATACATTAAGAATACAGACTCAGTTGTATCTTGGGCCCAGAAAGAGCAAGTGTCAGGCAGGTGTGGGCACCTGGGGTCTTGGGCATGCTGTTCTGTCCAAGGTGCTGAGTCACAGCAAGGTGGGAGGCCCCTCTGCAGTGCCAAGGCTTGGAGAGGTGTCTGGGGTGGATTAGCAGATTATGATCAGAACAAGCATGAAGGGACTGCAACTGATGTTGATAAGTGACTTGGAAGTCACCCAAAGGAGGGAAAACATGAAAGCTGACTGTGGGATCAAAGTGTGCGTGGGCAGCCAGAGCCTGACAGAGGCAAGGGCAAGATATGTGACTCAAGGAGGACAAGGGTCTCCTGTCTGCTATTGTTGCTTCGGGTGCTTGAAAGAACTGGTGAGAAGAATTGGGTTTTCACATTCAGTCAAACAGAAACCTTTTAAAGATGGAGCACAGGTTTCCTCGTATGTCACTGGTGGGAATGTAAAGTGGTATGGCCACTATATAAAAGACAATGGTGAGTTTCTCACAAAACCAAACAATCTCCAATCTGTTGGACCCAGTAGAACAGAGGCTTGGATGTTTATCGCAGGGAAGGAAAACTCATACTTATGCCAAAACCTGTACAGAAATGTTTATAGCAGCTTTATGTGCCACAGTCAGAACCAACCTAAATGTCCCTCCACAGTTGAATGGTTAAAATAACTGTAGAACGTCCGTGTACTCCAGGACTACTTAGGAACATAAAGGAAGGAACTAATGACACATGCATTTCACCAGAGATGGCGCTCTGGAGAATTATGCTGGGTGGAGGAAAAAAAGTAATATCAAAGGTAACACATTCTGTGATTTTGCACGCATGCAGACATACACAATGTATGTAAAAACAGCTGAGATAAGAAACTATAGAGATGGAGATCAGATGAGTGGTTGGCTGGGATGAGGGTGCAGGGTTAAAAGGGAAGTAGCTGTAGTTCTGAAGGGTGGCACAAATAAGCTTTGTGAGGATACCGTTCTATATCACAGCAGTGCTAGTCCCCACGGTGTTGGACAAAACACACATATTGATGAATGTATGTAAAGCTAGGAGGTCTGGGTAAAAATGATGCCATGTGTCAATACCAACAACCTGGCTGTAGTATTCTGCAGTGCTTTAGCAGGATGTCACCATGGGGGAACAAAGCGTCTCCCTGTGCTGCTGCTTATAGCTGCACATGATTCTGCAATTTTCTTTAAAATCACAGAGAGAGCCCTTGGCCTTGGGATATTGTCCTTATAGAAGAATTTGTAAAGAGAACTCCACATCATATTTTTAACAGTGAAGTCTCCTTGAGAAAAAGCTGGCAGAAGTCCTTGGTCTGGGAAAGCCAGGGCTGAAGAAGGGAAGCACCCAGCTGTTGGGGAAATAGGAGGCGAGTTCTCTTCCGCCCTGTCAGCGGCTTGGACATCGGCAGACTCCTCCTCTGATGGGAGGAGAAGCCATATGGTTTCAGTGGTCCTTTGAAATGTCTTCATGCAAGTATTTCAAGGGTAGCATAAAGGCAACCTCCAGGAGCAGGGCCCAAGGACCACTGGGAATCAGAGAGGTACCAGCTAGCACCACCAGGCTGACCCCACTTGGGTGGTCACATGGGCCCAGGACTCCTCCCCTGTACCTTCCCTCTCAGCAGGTCAGAGGGAACCCAGGCTTCTGAATTTATAGATGGCTGTGAGGTGAGGCCAGGCCTGCTAGGCCAGTCAGTCACTAGAGGCTAAACAAGTCCCACTCAAGGCATGTGGAGGAAGGAAAATGTGATGAGAAAGGAGTACAGGAAGAAGGGGATAGGCTGAGACAGAGAAACAGAGACAGAGATGGAGATCTCCTGGCTCATTGATGGGCAGGTCTTTCTTTGGGACAGTTTAGTCCAAAATTTAGACTAGCATCCTCTGGAAAAGTCCTATGAGGCCTGGGGCAAAGAGGTGAAGCAGATTTTGTCGATGAGGGATGCTGAATATAAGGCAAGGAGGGAACGAGGACCTGACAGCCAGACAGCAGAAAAAGATTCCTGCTTTTCCACAGAGGTGAGCCTGAGAGAGAAAGGAGGGCCAGGAAGAGAAGGAGGGCGAGTCTTGAATTGAGAGCTAGAGACAGGGTTGTTTTGTTTTGTTTTGTTTCATTTTTTGAGACAGGGTCTCACTTTGTAGTTCAGGCTGGCTCTGAGCTCACTATGTAGCCCAAGCAAGCCTCGAACTCAGCAGTCCTCCTGTCTCTGCCTCCCGAGTGCTGGGAGGACAGGCATGAGCCACCACGCCCGGCACTGTGGTATGTGGTATTGATTGCTGGTGGGCATGAGTCACCATGCCCAGCACTGTATGTGTTTACCAGGATCGAACTCAGGACCCTGGTTTGCAAGGCAGGCACCGGAACCACTGAGCTAAATCTCCAGTCCTAGAGACAGGTATCTGACATGACGCACTGAAAGTCGGAGGTGGGGACCCTCAAAAGGAGTGTGAAGTTCTTCTTCCAGGAGGAATGTGAAATGGAATTTGTAGTTTTCCTCAACTGCAAAGAGCTTTTTGCCTGTGGTAGAGAAAGTTGCCCTCAGGGAGGCCAGTGCTGGACCAGAGCAGGGCCAGGCTAGGAGGGGACAGGGAAGGGGTGAGGGCTGACCCCACAGAGGCAGCCCCAGCCTGCATTGGGCCTCACTGCCCTTTCACGCTTAGCACAGCCACACTGAGGATGTTCGAATTCCTATTGAGCTGGGAACGTTTCCCCTGATTTCTTCCCCTGCATTGCCTGTATCAACACTGACTCTTCCTGTTTTACTAGACTTCAGGTAGTTAAAACTACCAGGCCAGTGTGATAATAATTTTCAAGTAAATGTGGCAACTATTTGAACTAAGGTACATGGGAAGGTAACAGCTCCTTGTTTACCCCTTTGTGACTAAGGTACATGGGAAGGTAACAGCTCCTTGTTTACCCCTTTGTGACTGCATATTCACACGTCCTTCCGTGTCTCAACACAGGTGGCTTTCGGTAGAGCATTCGGAGGCCATTAGCCATGAGAGGGGTACACAGACATACTTGGCTGTGAAGGCTTTGCCAGAGTTCTCTTAATCACCTTTCTTCTGTCAAAATTAGTGCTCTTCCTGGCAAGGACACAGGGTTTCTAGGAGTTAGGAGTCAGAGCAGAGTGAAGCCCAGTGTTCCCTGAGCCTGAGAGGCAGAGGGAGAGGGAGATGAGCTCATCATAAGCCTTCTCCCTTGTCTGTCATTCCTCGTGGGGGCCTGCTTCTGGGCCCTCCTCGCTTGGACTCCCAGGCACTGCCTTTCGGGTGTGCTTCTGCTGTGAAGTCCATGGCACTGTGCCCGTGCCAGCCAAGGGAAGGGTCCGCATCCGGTTCCTGGATTTGTCACTGTGGGCTCACGTTTGCCCCAAATCAATCTTTTCCTCCTAACAACCACCACGAATCCATTTTCCCACCCAGTCTCTCCTGTGTGGGGACAGAGATAGACTTTCCTCTTTGAAGGGGAAGGCACCTCCCCCCAATTCTCCATACAACACAGGCGACTCCCGGAGGTCAGATGTCAGGTTACGCTCAAGAGGCAGAGTGGTGTCAGCATGTGGAGTGGGTCCAGAGTCCCAGAATTCAGAGAGCTTTGCCTTCATTTTCCCATTGGTTGGAAGAGTTTTCATATTTCTGTTGACTCAAATAGATTTGATATGCTTGCTTGGCCCCAAAGCCCATCCGCCCAACTGCAGAAGATCCAGAGATACACAGCCATCCATCAGTGCTGACAGCACTGCCTCCTACAGCAGCTGTATTGTTTATGAAATGAGTCACTTTCATAGCAAACCCAAAAGCAGACTTGCGCTGAGTTTGACAGATGCATCCCACTCCATTCTTCTCATTCTCTCCTTTCATATGCTGCCTGGCTGCTGAGTAGCAGCCTAAGATTGCTAAGGTAGACAAGAAACACAATGTAGGGGTTTTTTCCTTGAATAGTGCCACTTCATTTGGATCCCTAGATTTAGGGCCATTAGACAAATATGTCTTTTCTCATCTGTGGTCGGTGAAGAGGGAAAGAAATGAATGCATGAGAACAGTGACTGCTTGGTACATGTGTATACTGAGAAAAAGGCTCCACTTTCTACTCTTCCACTTAATGGCCACAGGAAAAGGTGTCTAGAATTATTTTTGAACAGAGCCCAAACTGTTCTCCTTTATGAACAGCTGCAGCAACATTAAATCCACTGTTGCTTTGTTGATTATGTGAATCCAAGAAGGAATGAAAAACAAAAATGCAATCAGGAAATAATCCAGATTTGGGGTTTTAAGGTCATTTGAACTAGTTCAACTTCATAAATTGACAGAGGAGGCCTAAGAAAGAACATTTTTGGAGGGTGGACACACTGGACCATGTGAATGCCATGGGACCAGTGGGTTGCTGATGTCAAATGCTGAGCTTGAATAACCTCACGAAAGTTAGCACTTGGGAACAGAAGGAATGAACACAAAAGAGGAGAGTATTCAAGGGGACATTCATTAAACATCCACTGGTTGATACTCACTGTGACAGGCTCCAGGGCTATTTAGTGGATAAGCCATCAGGGTAAATCATCTGGTGGGAAGCAAATATATGCTAAATGCTATAAACTATGATAAACTATGTGAGAAGTGTTGTTTGTTGCTATTATGCCATTTTATTTCCTTAGGATATCACAAAACTGTCCCTGGAGAAATGAACCTATAACTTAAGGAGCCTGAGAAGTTCCTCAAATAAGTGAAGCATAAGCAACTCCTGAAATAAGAGTAGGGGACTGAAGTTACCACTAGAGAATCAGTAAAGACCTAGAAAGGAAGCCATGTAAGAAAAGCAAAAAACTTACTCCCCCTCCTAGGAACATGAAAAAAAGCCAAGGACAGAGACCTAGAGCAAAGCTCTTCCTCTCGCCCTCAGAAATATCCAACCTTGTTGGCTCCTTGATGGTGGCCTTTTACCCTCCAGGTTTGTGAGGCAATCATAAAGACTTAACTTTTGTTCAGAAAAAAAAATCACAAGCAAGACTCATACTTGAAGAGGAAAAAATGGGTCACATTAAGACCTATCTCCCTTCATATATAAAGAGTGCTCACAAAAGAAGAAATACAATGCCTTAAAAATTTATAGAAAGAGGCCCCACATCACTTACAATTAAACAAAGGCCAACAGAAAGAAGGAAGCAGGAAAAAGGTGCTTTCGATGTCAGCTTGCTTGTACTTGGCTGGAAGGGAACAGAGATGTGAGGGAAAGAATAATGAATCAGTGAATTGAGACATAGTTCAGCTCTTGGGATCGTACAACTCACTGACTATAACAGATGCTCAGTGGGGATTCTGAAAACAGTATGTTTTCTAGAACACTTTTTGCTGTAACAGAATACTGTGGTGGAAGATGTTAAAATTTCCAAACCTTCCAATTCAGAGATTTTATCTCTAGAATACACTACCCAAGCTGGCTTTCCAAGCCCTATGAAAGGGTTTCACATCCAAAGAAATCTGACTATTTTGGTGTTATTGTGGTTTTAGCCTTGTAAGTAACCAGGCAGAATTGCTATCCCTCTTAAGGGTTGAAATTCCCGCACCTCCCATGTATATTGTACTTTTAACTCTTAGTAGCCCACCCAGTACATGACTTTATTTAAAGATAGGGTTTTTGTTGAGCAAAGCAAGTTAAAATGAGATCATTAGGATGGATCCTAATCCAATATTTCTGGGGTCATAAAAGAGGCAGATGTGGAGACTAACAGGTATATAGAGAGAATATGATAAGAACATGAGGATGATATAAAAACAAAGGACAGGCCTAGAACAAATCCCTCTCTCATATCCCTCAGAAGGATCCAGCTCTGCTGATGCTTGATTTGGGACTTCTAGCTTCCAGGATGGCAAGGCCATGTTTCTGTTTAGTTTAAATCACCCTGTTAGTATTTGTTTGAGCCCTCTAATTTGTGGCAGCCCTGGAAAATTAATCCAACCCTCATGTACAGTCATTTTCTACCAAAGTTCTGTCTAGAGTATAATTTTTATCCTAAGTGATAAAAATTGTGTGCCATGAAACTGTTTTCAGATATGGAAAACAAAGGGGAGATGGTGAGGGAGGGATAGGAATAGTTGGGCGTTGAACAAATACTTGTATTACATTCCTCCCTCTCTCTCAGGCACCACGTAGACCAGGGATACAACGGTGTGTAAGACAGTAGGGTTCTGCCATGGTGAGTCCACATCTGGCCAGAAAAACCAACCTGAACGATTATTAGAGTATGATGCGTGTGTTCTGTGACAGGGGTGCACATAGCCTCTTTGGGGAGCAGATGAAAAGCCTTGAATCTTTTCCTGACATCCAGGATCATGTGCCTGATCCAAGTGATAGTTGAGCTGAAACATGGATAAGGAGTGGAAATTGGCTGGTGACAGGTATCAAATCAATGAAAGATGGTAAGAGTGATGTTTTTGGGCAGAGGCAACTATGAGGTTGAGCTTCATAGGGTAAAAAGGAAGAGCATCATCTTCCAGTTTGGAGCTAAGGAAATGACTCCATCGTCACTAGGGATCCAAGCCAAGAAGGTAGAGTTGTTCAAATGGAGGAAGAATCTCAGGTTCAGTCCCAATGCGGGCAGCATGGAGATGTTGGAGGTGACCTTGACATCAAGGGTTGTGTCCTAAGCTGAATGGGCTGGAATACCCAGTCCTTCTGATCCCTGGCTCCAGCCTGCTCAGACTATCTTCTCAATCTGATCTGGGGACTTTTAAAGTGTTCTTACAGAATCAAACCTTGTGAAGGGGCCAAGCAACCCCACTAAGCTGGTAGAAGAACTGTTGGGGCCTGTCCCCTGATGGGAAAGGCCACTCCCTCTTCTTCCAAGCCCTCTGAGAACCTGAAAACAGAAAGGGCCTTTTATGTTTCTGAAAAATGGTTTGGCAGACAGTCTGAGTTTTGGAATCATATCCTACCTGACTAGCCTTCCACTAATCCCCTCTCATTCTCCTTCCAAACATGTTGTGTCGCCTGGCAACGTGGCCTGAGGCATGAACACGTCTCTGAAAGGTTAATGTTCTAGAGGTCATTTTGGGGTCCTCGTCCTGGTTTTGCCCTTAATTAGCATTGTGACTAAAAGAAATCCTCTCTCTGCCCTGTGTCTCAATTTCTGACAGTGTGAATCAAGGGTAGGATTGGGGTGGGCTTAGGTGAACTGGGAGAAAGACTGCTAAGTTCTTTCCAACTCAATGTTAGGCTCCATTTTTCTTTTTCTATATTCCAGAGCATTTTAATCCATCCCCACTCAGGCTAACCAAGGCCTTGTCAGAGGTCAGGGGAAGTGGCCTTGGGCAGTCTGGGGCAGCCATATGGGTGCAATGTTATCATTAGTATGTGTGGTGAAGAAAGGGTAAACATGAGCCAGCAGAAACTAAATTCTCCCTTCCACACTCTTCCTTCCATGGGTAATGAAATCAACCTTTTCTCCACCTTGTTCCCACCTCCTTCAACCCACAAATCTATCCAAAAACTTTCTCCTAGAGGGGAAGTCAAGACTTATTTCTCTAATGGTCAGAATTGTGCTGGGTCAAGACTTTTAACTGTGTATTTAATTAGTCATCTGTATGCATGTAACTTAAAGGCGTTCAGCTGTGCCTTTTTATAGGATTAATAAAGCGGGTTGTAAATCACCTCTGCTGCCTATAAAAGTATTTATAGCAGCTTTTCTCTCCCTTCACCATTACGGGAGCTTTGTTTGAACTAGCTGAGGTTTGCATGGGGATAGTTCTACCCAGTTCTAGGAGGAAAGCGTTAAAAGGCCCTTTCTGGCAGACCACAAGTCCATCATTAGGCAACGCAGAATGTGCTGAAATGTTAAGCTTCAGCAAGGACGTTCCAGCCTTTATTGACAACAGCAAGCCCTCTGTGTTAATGAAAATCCAAATACAAAAAAGCTAGTCAACTGTAAGCACAAAAACTTAAGCCGAACTTGAAAAATATGACCAGAGTTGGAATTCCATGGCTTCTTGACTTCTATAAACCTTAACAGGATTTGGCAAGCCTTCCTCCAAACTCATACATTCGCACTGGCCAAACATCTCTGGAGCCACCTCAACCAAACCCATAGTATCACTGAGTCTGCAAAGGAACAAGCCACCTTTTGTCTAATAGATAGTGAGGGGTTTTGTGGGTAAAATGAACAGTTACCAGAACCCATTTCTTGTGTCAGCAAGAGGTTCACTTTTCATACCATTTTCGCTGCCTATAAAATAGGCAGAAAGATAAGATCCCAGATCTTTGAGAAAACCTGTGCCATCTCCCCAGTATTATTCTTCTACAAGTTGTACCTTCCTTTGATTCTGTTCTTGACAGAAAGCATTGGAAAATAACACTGATTTAGATCCTTTGTAGATGTTGACAATAAGTTAAACACAGTCATACCTTCTCATTCTGAGTCTAACCCTACACGGAAGCAACCACAGGTTTCAGATTGTAGACACGTTCTGAAACTCGCAGTTCACCCTTCTTCTGTGCAAGAACGTTGCGTTTCAGGTGATCAGCAATTTCTCAGCTGGAAGGGGAAAAGGGAAAGGAAGTGTTAAAGGAACCACACCAACCTAAGACAGGTAATGTGCCAAAGATCCCGGTGTGGACAGCAAGTACAGGCTGTAAGCTGCACAGGATGGAGAGTTCCATAGCAGGTCATGTTTGCACATTTTCCTAACTGGCAGAGGATCAGGGACTTGGCCCTTCCATGGCTCCTAGAGTTAACCAACCTCTGGGTCAGCTGGGCTTTGGCTTGGGGTCTTGTGACAAAACATCTGTTTTTTGTATTTGTTCAGGAATATTTGTAAGGGAGACTCACACTCAGGAGAAGAATAACTGGGCTCTTCTCCCTTTAAATGGGCTGTTAATGTTGAGTGCTGTGGAGAATTTGGTTTACAGATTCATGTGATATTTTTAAATCTCAGGAATTAATTTGAGGATCTTTAAATTTTAAATGGCTTCTCTCAATTTTTTGGCTTGCCTTTTTCTTCCTCTTACTCTTTGTTCTTTCTTTTTTCCTTTTTTTCTCTTTTGTGTAGAAACCATCTTGGCAGAAAATATTCTAGATGATTCCAGTATCTGATTGAAGATCAGTTCTCTTTGAGATGGGACACATTTTTATTCAAGAGGGATTCCTCTACAAGGAAATGTGTAAGAGAAACCTATTTTCCTTTTGGATATATTTAGGGTGGTTTGAGTTTGTTTTCAATTAACAGCCCAATATATCCTTCCAGGAAAATATATTCTCCAGTGTTTTCTTCAGTTAGAGAACTAGCCTTTACTTGTTCCCTTAAGGTTAATAAAGAATAGCAAACATTTTGAAGTTGATATTGAAAGTTTAGCTTTATAAATCCTCTACCTTTGGGTTTCCTTAGGTGGCAACTGACTTTTAACAAATTTAATGAAGTATCATTTAAATATAATGAAATTTACCCACCTTAATATATCAATACTTTTGTGTGATTTACAGTTTCCTACACAAATATCCAGTCCATTCGTCACTGCAAGATGCCTCCTAGCATTTACAGGTAATTACTGCTCCTCACTAACTCATGCAACCATTGTAGATTTACCTTTTCTTGAGTATTTCTTATAAGTAGAACTATCAATATGTGATTTTCTTATGTCTTGCTTTTTCACTTAAAAATGTTTCTGAAGATCATTAATGTTGTAGTATGTATCAATAAGCCATTCCGTTTTCATGCTGAGAGTACTCCATTGTATTTCATTAGTTACCAGTTTATGAACATATGGGTTATGTTCACTTTTAGGCTATAATGCATAACATGGCTATGAAAATTTGTTTGTAAATATTTGTGTGGACATGTATTATCATTTCCCTTGGATATGTAGGACTGGAATTGCTGGGTCATAGAACAAGTTTATGTTTAATGTTTAAGAAACTATAAAATTTCCCCCAAATCCTATGCATCATTTTATATTCTCATTAGCTGGGTGAAGGTTACTATTTCTTTACATCTTAAACAGTATTGGTTATTACATATCTTTTTGATGCTCACCATTCTAAAGGGTAGGAAATATTTCCCTATGGTTTTGATTTACATTTCCCCAATGAGTAATGTGAACCATATTTTTTGTGTGTATGCTTATTAACCACTCATATTCCTTGGTAAAATGTTTCTTTGTAATTTTGGATTATTTTTAAATTGTATTATTATTATTATTATTTTTTTTTTTTTTTTTTTGAGACAGGGTCTCACTTTTGTAGTTCAGGCTGGCCCTCAGCCCACTATGTAGACCAGGCAAATCTCGAACTCAGCAGTCCTCCTGTCTCTGCCTCCCAAGTGCTGCGATTATAGGTATGAGCCACCTCAGCACTGTGGAATGTGGTATTGATTGCTGGTGGGCATGAGTCACCTGGTTACCAGGATCGAACTCAGGACCTTGCGCTTGCCAGGCAGGCACTGGAACGACTGAGCTAAATCTCAAGCCCTGTTTGTCTTATTATTGAATTGTGAAGAGTTTTTTGTGGTTTTAGGATATAGGTTCTTTGACAAATGCATAATGTGCAAATATTTTCTTCCAGTTTAATGACTTGCCTTTTTACTTTCTTGATGTCTGTTGAAGTGCAAAAGTTTAAAACTTTGATGAAGTGCAATTTATTAGGTTTTTCTTTTTTTTGTGTGTGTGGATCATGCTTTGCTATTTTAGCTAGGAAATCTTTGCCTAACCCTATGAAGATATTTTTCTGTTTTCATCTAAATGTTTTATAGTTTAGCTTTTATACCTAGATCTCTCATTATTTTAAATAATTTCTTGTATATGGTATGATGGCTGAGTTCAGCATTTTGCATGCCCTTATCTGATTTTCTCAGCAGTGTTAAAATGATTATTCTTTTCTCCATTAAATTTTCATTGATGCAACTATAAAATATCCATGTCTAAATATAAATTTATTGCTCTCAATCTGATACCTTGAATCGTGGTTACTAAAGGTTTTGACTGTCTAAATCAGTGAAATGGACACACATTGAATTGTATTTTTTTTAAAACTTCTCTCCATAAACAGATATGGAAGAAATAAGATAATTCAAGAAATTACTTGAATGAAAGGAGAACCCAGAATGGGGTATGAAGGCATAATTGTATTACATTATATTAATTTCCTTTCAAAGAATAAACTTATACCAATTGTTACTATGGGTAGCAAATAGCAATTTGGTGGATCTCAGCTGAGTATCATGGATTTGAGCCTGAATCATATACTTTAAAAGAAAACAGCCCTCTTCCCCCAATGTCCCACCACCAAAGGAAGCACTGAAAACAAAGAAACCCTCAACCCAGGGCAGTCAGGGGGTGAAAAAGAGAAAGTGTGTCTCTAACTTGCTCACTGGCTTTGGCTCTGTCTTATTATGTTTGCCTCATTCTTATGTGCCAGAGCTCTGCAGTCCCCTCCCTGTACTTGTGGTGTCCTCTAAGAACACACTAGATTATTGCTCTGCCTTCCTCAAAATGACCTTCCCACCATTCATTTCTAATGAGCCTTCCGGGGAGAAAGCTACGCTGGTGAACCCTGGTGGACTGAATGCTAAGGTTGCTAGAGATGACCTCAGTTGACAGAAGATGGTTGGGGAGGCCTAGAGGCTAACCAGGGCTTGAGGACTGCACTGCCTGAAACCCACTCTACTACTCTCCATAGCCTCCCCTGTCTTTGCAGAAGTCCCAGGAAGCCAGGCTGAGCACCGCGCTGCAGGAGCAACAGTGATGTTTTCTTACTCTCTGTACAATTAGCCTTGGTTATTTCAGTGGGACTCTTGTCTGATCGTGAACAGTTCATCCCAGGGTGGCCTCAGATGCTCTGGTTGGTTACTGCCATTCTGTGGGACTCTTGTTTTTAGCCCTGGACATAGGTAGTGACAACAGTTACCTCAGGCTTTCCTTTACGGTGTGGCCCAGATAATTTAGCCTGACCATGCTGGGCTCTTGGCTTGACTTTCTTTCTGTGGAAGCTGTGAAGTTCCCATTTTCTTGGAGCTAGCTGGGGCACAGGGCAGTTGTGCTGGGACGAGAGGCCTCTTAGGGGTGAGGCTGCCTGTAGGGTCTAAGGAGGAGCTGCTGGTGAACCACAAGGCCTGATGGGGCTTCCCAGCTCTTTATTCCAGGAACTCTTATTCCAGGAATAGACCCAAAGGACGAATTGTTTGTGTGCAAACTATACAGAAAAGTGCTCTGGGGATGCAGGGCCTGATAGGCTGGATCGGCTGGGATGGGGTAAGGAGAAGGAAGCCTAGTAGCTGTGGCTTTGGCCTGTGAGCCAAGCTTGTTACCAGCAATTTTGAGGAGTGGGGATTTAGTAACTGTCTTAAAGGGCTCAGATCATTATGTTAAATAGTAAATTTGTTTCCCTTGGTTATAAAAATACCCGTGCTCCCATAGAAAACATGGGAAACAAAAAATCTCTAATGGGAAAACAAACATTATCCAATATGTTTAGTTGTTACTGTGTTAATATTTTGTTATAAATTCTTTAAATTCTTGTGGTCTTTTCTTCCTAATATAAATTCTCTCTCTCTCTCTCTCTCTCTCTCTCTCTCTCTCTCTCTCTTTCTCTCTCTTACACACACACACACACACACACACACACATAATTTAAAAAGGAATTATATTATATCCTTCCTTTTCCATTCTACATTATATATTTTTTTCTGCAGAATGATTTTAATAGTTGAATATTATTTCATTTTTATAGCCCACAATTTATTCAGTCAAACCCCTATTGTTGGACATTCAGCTTGTCTTTAATTTCTCTTAATTACACATTTTTCATATCAGTCTTTGCTCACCTTCATAATTATATCTTTAGAATACCTTGCTAGATAAAATATGCATGTTTCACTTTAATATATACTTTTTACTTTCAATCTGTAGAGGTTATTCTAAATTATATTTCTTGGAAAAATAAGAAATGTATTGTTCTCCTTGCAGCCTGATAGTAGGTAGTCTGTATCTTTGTTACTCTTTGTCGAGGTGAGAAGCACAAAATTCTAGCTCATTATTTTAATTTGAAGATTTTGATTTATTAGTGTGATTTGATATTTCACTTATGTATTGATGAAATATATACATCTGCATCACTAATAAAAGAGATCTTTTTGTTTTTAATTGCTCCATAAGAGCTATTAATATACTGGAATTTCTTCTTCCTATTTTTATATAATGAAAATACTTTTCTAATTTGTCAGTTCTTTTCTGTTTGGGTTGATAAAGTTTTTAATGTTATATAATTAAATATATTAATCATCTTACTGTACAATATACTTCATGCTGTAGTGTTTCCACTATGGGGTATACTCTTAGTCTTTTTTCCTACTATGTAGAAGTGATATTTTAATTATGTAAATAACTCTTTAATCCATTTATACTTTGGGGTACATGGAATAGGGTAGGAAATGAACTTCTTCCTCCTAACCCTACTGGTAAACCTGATTCCCCAGTACCATTTATTAAAAGTTAAAGCCATCCTTTATTTATATAAAATGCTACTTTTATTTATATATGAAATGTTTATACATTTTCTGGATACTTTATAGATGATTCCAGTGATCTATCTATTCATTTCTGAAGCAATAACGTACCACTTTAGTGTTCATAGATTTATACTACCCTTGTATTTATTTATCCATTTTAAACTTTTTTTTTGCAATTTCACTTTATTAGTTTTTGCTTCTCTTTCAATGAATCAGTTAGCTCTTCATTTTGATTTTCCTTACAATGTTTTCACTGAATCCCTAACATACTTTCACTGCCCCAAACTTACATTTAAAAATGTGTTTAATATTATAAATATACTTCTCAATACAGCATTGTTTCCATAATACAAATTTAAAATATAATATTCTCATTATTATTTCTTAAGTATTCTTTCTTCATGGTATTGGCACTTTTTGTCCCAGGAATTATTTTTAAAGGCTTCTTTAATAATCAAGTAATGATTTAAATTATTTATAGTTTTTGTGATGATAAAATATAAAATAGCTTGTTTGGGATACTTATTGTATTTTCTGTTGCCTAAAGCATGTCAATGGAAACAAAACTCAGAATGAAACATGACAATTATATTTGTCAAATTTTGTGTCTCCCTGTTTGCTTTTCGCCATTTAAATTATCCAAAATAAAAAGACTTATTAAATATTTCCCTGCTATTTTTGTTAAATTGTCTCATATGTTCTAGGTCTTGCTCTATCATTCTGGTGCTATGCCATTCTAATGAGATATCCCTTTATTTAAAAAATAATGTCTATGCAAAATAAATTGATGTATTCATCACAGCATACAAAAAAGAGTATCAATTGTATATTTCTGCCAAAATGCATGATCTAACCTAATCATGAGGAAGTACCAGAGGAACACAAATTGAGAGTGATGCTGCAAAATAACTGGCCCATAATCTTAGATATATGAAGATCAAGGAAGGCTGAAGAATTATGGCAGGATGATGAGGACTAAAGAACATGGCCACTGAGTCCAGCAGATGATCCTGAACTGGACCCTTTTCACATATAAACCACTATGGGACAATTGGCAAAACTTCAATGGTGCTGTGTAGATTTGATGGCAGTAAGATTATTGCAAAGGTCTGAATTTTGATGTTTGTATCATGACTATGTAAAGAAATATACTTTTCTGGGGCCGGAGGGTTAGCTCAGTGGTTCCGGCGCCTGCCTCGCAAGCTCAAGTACCTGAGTTCGATCCCCAGTAACCACATAGAATGCTGGGCGTGGAGACACGCCCACCAACAATCAACACCGCATACCACAATGCCGGAAGTGGTGGCTCACGCCTGTCATCCCAGCACCTGGGAGGCGGAGACAGGAGGATTGCTGAGTTCGCGGCGGCTTGCCCGGGCACCATAGTGAGCTCAGGGCCAGCCTGAATAACAACGTGAGACCCTATCTCAAAAAGCAAAAAAAAAAAAAAAAAGAAATATACTTTTCTGTAGAAATTACCAACAAAACTGATGGTCATGCCACATTACGATTTCATGAGGTTCAGGAAAAACTTTTGTACTCTTGAACCTTTTTTTTTTCTTTTTCTTTTTGAGTCAGGATCTTGCTTTGTAGTTCAGGTTGGCCCTGAGCTCACTGTGTAGCCCAGGCAAGGCTCGAACTCAACAATCCTCCTGTCTCTGCCTCCTGAGTGTTAGGATTACAGGTTTGAGCCACCAAGCCTGGCATGTGGTACTGATTGCCAGTGGGCATGAGTCACCACACCGGTATTGTTATATGTAGTTACTGGGGATCGAACCAGGGACCTTGCACTTGCTAGACAGGTGCTAGAACCATGAGCTAAATCTCCAGCCCCTCTTGAATATCAGATTTTTATAAATCTGAAATTGTTTTAAGAAGAAGAATTTTAATAGAAATAGAATCATCTGGCCCTCCTACTTAAAACCAAATCCTCCCATATTGTTTTAGTTTATGGTGACAGGTCACACTGGTGCTAATTAGCATCCCTCTAAAGTGACAGTGTCTAATGCTAGTTGTGTTAAGTGTGTCTGCATGCTCATGGCCAGAGAGCCCCCACTAGCACCTTGGGCCATGAAGTGGAGAATCAGAGATGAGGGAGAAATGGACAGAGGACTCTGTCAAAATTTCCTGCTGGTTCTCAGAGTGTCGTGAGACTGCAGTTGGAGGTAGGAATCTGGTTGCACAGTGGAATAAAGTGAATTCTGCTGAAAATAATGGCCCGTTTGCTTTGACTTTATTGAGGGTAGGAGGGACTAACTATGCAATAAATGACATGCATTAGTGAACAACCTCCTTCTCTTGCAAAGCCATTTGTGGGAAGATGTCATACTGTGACAAAGATAGTTTGGTTCTTGTCTTCTCCTGTCTATAAACTAGCATGTGACACCGAGAAAAATCACTTAAGCTCACAATGACTTGATTATTTCTCTATCAGTGAAGAGGCTGGTCTTTTAGGTTCATTATGTCTAAAATAATAATTTTGAAGATCACTCAGCATGAGCATTTTAAGAATCTAAAGAAAAGAGCTATCCTTTAGGCTGGCACCTACAGAAAGTCTTCAGAAGATCGCTAAAGGCTGTATCAGACCTTGAATGTAGAACAGAATGGAAATATGTGGCGCAAAGGAGAGAGCACTGATAAACAAACGCCTTGAGCTCAGAGCTGGGGAAGAAGTGGAGAGGCAGGACGAGAGGGAGAGACAATGGGAGATAGGCCTGTGTGGGCTGGTTCCGCATCCTTCACCCACGTAAAGTCTGGCCTAGGAAGATCCTGAGATAAAGCCTTACCTTAAATATTGTTTCATGGGTGAAACTCCTGATGTTCTCAGTACCCTTAAGCAAAGTAGACTAAACATACTTTCTGGCAGTAAAATTATCAGTATTTTAAAGGAATATTATGCTTGCTTTTTCTTCAACTAGTGGGCAGATTTAGGAAAACAAAAGCAACTGGAAAGAAAGCCATGAAAATTAATTTGGCATTGCCTTGTGAAATTTAATAAGCCATGATTGGGCCTTGTGGGTTGCTTTATTATTTTTTCCCTCTCTCTAAGAAAAGGTCTGGGTAAGGTCCATGTTGAATAATAGGAGGCAAAAGAAACAAGGCCTCCAAGCTGTGGAACGACACGTGGGTGCTCAACAGAGTACTTACAGCTCGGGGCCGTGACCCCAGGAAGAAGTCAGTGATGCTCAGGCCCTTTCCGCAGAGGAACCATTTGGTGGAAGGGAAGGGGCATGCTGAGAGGTAGCCAGCCCTGCCAGGTGGCCGGGACACACAAGACAGCAGCCCTGCACATGTGGGGCACCCTGGCTCCGGTTCTCAGTCACAAAGGACCGCAGTGTCTCTTGGCTCTCTGCCCTGGAGTGCTCAAGCGGAGGAAGGACCTTGTCCCGTGGGTCATATGTCAGGGTTGGTGGGCCCCATGGCTGGGAAATAAAAGCATGGGCAGCTTGTATGTTTTGTGAGGAGCAGACAATCGCAGGCCTGGAGAGAAGAGCGTGTTCCCAATGGCTAAGTGGAGCGTGGAGCCCTGGCAAGGAGCAGACAGCAGAGCAGGCCTGGGCTGAGGGCCATGGGCGGCTGCCTGGTGGGAGCACCATTCTTCCGCGCCCTCTCCTACTCGCTGTGATTGGGAACACAAAGGGAAGGAGGGTGGGGTGGGAGGGCTGGCCCTGCTCCCTGCAGAGGTCGGTCCACTGGCCTCAAATGATTATTGCATTTAATGAATCGCAGCTTGTAAAAAGGCTTTGAAGCTAGAAGGCAAAGCCTGAGTGCTAAGGATTCTTTTTCTTAAATCATTTTATTCTATGACTCGAAAAACAAAATCCTTCTTGAGCAGGGAGCTGCCAACTTCTACTTGTGGGAATTTACAAAAAAAGGAAACTTTTTCTTTTTCTTTTTCTTTTTTTAAAAATGTGAACTACAAAATGTGGACAAACTAAAGCAGAAGACAATGGATTTGACATTTAGGTGGGAGCTGGGGGAATAGTCCCTGTGTTTCCATTGGAGCAATAACAATTAGCCCCATTAGCTTGTGCATAACCCATAAATGTAAAAAGCATATAAATGGAGAAAGCAAATTGCTGTGATGCCCTTGGGAGTGTCTTTCTATACTGGAACCATCTTGCTAAATGATATAGGCAAGATCATATGGTATGTGTCTGTCAGTGGCAATTAACCTCAATTCCTATCCTACCTCCCCCAAATAGCTGCATACTGAAGGACCTAGCACTGGGTTTGGGCTCTCACACCAGTTACCCAACCGAGGAGTGTGTCGGGGCACTTTGAGACATGACACAAATCCTAACTGGCATCGTTTGCTGCCAGCAATGGAAAGAGTGGCAGGTGTGCCCTCTCAACCAGCCCGCTATTGCCTGGGCACGGTGACAGCATCTTGCTGGCTGGGCCTCAGGAATGAGCTCGGGCAAAGCTGGTCGGGGAAGGTAAATGAATTGCCAGGAGCACTTGCAGGTACCTTGAAGAAAAAAGATGACCCCAGCTTCTCAATTCCCACAGTTCATTTCTCTGAAGAACCCCTCTCTGGTATTATCATTAGACCTTATTTCTTAGAGTTACTTTGACATGCCTAAAGGTATTTTTATTTGTATCTTCCTTTATTAGTATAAAAGCAGTTCCCCCAGAGAGCAGAATCCTCGTATGTTCCATGAAAACCATAAACTCTTCTCGGCATGCCTTTTCTCCCCTTTTCTCTCCTCCCTCTTCCTCTCTCTTTTTTCTTCCTTCCTTTTCCTTTGTCTTTCCCCTCTTCCTGCCACCCCTCCCCCTGCTTTTGGCAATTGATCTTTGCAAATTTTTATCACACTTCTAAAGTTTCTATCATTTATATGGTCCTGTGCTTATTTGTGCTTCCTGTTGTGCTTCCTCTTTAAAAAGACTAAAGAAGTATTTTATTTCAGTCGTGGTTGTCCGCATCCCTGGTCTCCATATCCTGGGCTCTTTGTTATGGTGTGGTCCTGAACGAGCGGCCTTTCTCTTTCCCTGTCTCGAACTCCCTTTAGCTCGTACTCTGCTTTGAAACTTTGTCTTGTTCATTACCTCTCAAACCCATCCTCATTAGAAACTTTTTGCTGTGAATAATTTTTTAAGTGTTCTGCTAGTAGAACCCATATAAATATCTCTGATACTGTTCCCTTTTACACCCTTTCTTGATTTCCTTCCTAAATTGCTTATCTTTGTCCTCCACTTTGTCACTTTTATTCACTAAATCACTTTCCAAGTATGACACATAATATAGGAGAAAAACAAGTCTGAGTTTTAGCCTTGTCTCAACTTGATCTTGGGAAAATTACATAATCTGAACCTCAGACTCTTTGGCTATGAAATGGGAATAAAAAAGCCAAGCTCTCACAACTACAATAATGAATTTGAAGAGCATAACTAGAACCCTGACTCAGTACCTGGTATATGGTAAATGACACCAAATATTAGGTTCTTTTTTCAACATTAGGTAAACTCTGTCCATTTTATAAATTCTTTGTAAGGAAATCACTTCCTGTAAGTCTTTCAAAGCAGACAAGTGGAATTTGAAGGCTTATCTCCCGCTGTTGTTTTTTTTTTTTGGCATTAAAACATTAAAAAGCTATGAGAGGAAGTTTGGTCTGTAATAAAGTAGGATTTAGTCCTCTTTCAGACACTCAGCCACTTGTAATAGCTCTATGAGAGTTAAGGAGACATAGAGCCCTTGCTTTACTGGCTCAGGTAATTATAGAACTTTGCCCCATCGTTGGGTAGAATTGGGTAGCTGTGACTCGTACTGGGAGTCCTTGGTCTCCCGAGTTAATGAGTCAAGAGAAGCCTGGTTGCCCATGGTCTAGGACATGGATGTTGCTGGGAGAAAAAAAGTGAGGAAAAGAAATCATGTTAAGTCCCTGCTTCATGGAATCAAAATCTCCAGTTGTGTCGATTTCACTTTTTGGCCCTGCAGTGAATTCAATGCTGAATCAATGGCTAGCCCATCCTTGAGAAAGCTGTGACCCATAACTCAAGAAGAGGGATGCAGACAGACAGACACTCAGATGCACTGATGTGGCAGTAGCAAGGCGGTAGTTACATTGGTGCATTGATGGCTCTTTCACTGTGGAGCCAAAGTGGTAAACACAGGGCTGTTCAATAAACATGGAGATGCAAAATATTCTAAATTATGGAAATTAATCCTACAACTGCGCTGGGGAAAGGAGGAGATTTGTCACAGTATGACCAACTCCTGACCACAGGAAAGAGGCCTTCACTTCACAGGAGAGAGCCACCGCCTTAAGGAGGTGCATGGTGAAGGCCCTGGGCCCCCACACAGAGTTGTATTTAGATTGAGGACGTGCCTGTAGCTCCCTACTTTCTTCTGTGGTTTTATAAAACATCTTGGCATTGTTTGCATGTGCTTTATAAGGAATCTTTTAGGAAGGAGAAAAAAGGAGAACTCACAATATGGCATTCTGTATATGAAGGTCTTCTCTGAATAGCTTTTTAAAGAATATGATTAGTACAGTGGCCCTAATCATTGATCTAAAGAATCAGAAATCTGAGGCCTGATCAGCAGTTTGAAAAGCCCTCCAGGTGATCCTGAAGCATGCTTACGTTAGTGAACCTCTTAGGGTACACGGCTTAGAAAGAAGGCACATCCTTTGTCTTGGTTCTTTCAGTTTCCTCTGTGACATCAGAGTGCTGTCATAAGAATTGAAAGAGAGAGCATCTGTACACAGGGCTGTTAGCGGTATTAGAATCATAGCTAGCACTCCCTAAACAGCACCTACCTAGAGAACTGGGGCAGAGGTGAGTTATGCTTTTGCTTGTTGTGAGGCTTGCTGCAAGATTCCTTTGTATTTATGCATCACCTTACATGATGAATTCTTTGTATTCTCTCCACCTTGTCAGATGTCCCGGGTTCTACATGATGTAATCTTTCTTGTATCCCCCTAGTAACAAGTGTGAGAAATGTTGCTTTGTGGGACCCTGCAAGTCATCGGAATAGCTCCAACAAGGACTGGAAATGTATAACTCCAGTGGAGACCAGACCTGTATCTTGTTTTGTGCTTTGGGAGGTGGGTGGAGGGAGCAGGAGTTGCCCGGTTTTTTTCCCTTTTGGTGACAATGTTCTTCCTGAACCTTGAAGAGCAATGAAGAGACAAAAATTAACATTTTTGTGGTTCAGCTGACATTAAAATAGGAAAAAGCACATCACTGAAATTAGAATGTCCTGTTCATTAGTCACTTTTTCTTCTCGAATTAAAATGTCTCTGCAAGCAGGAAAAGAACAAGCCCTCAGTGACCTCATAACTCATTATTTCTAAGGAATATACTTAATTCCTGGAGGAGATGAATCTGGAATTGATTTTCTGTTTCTGTCAGCTGTTGAATGGCAGCCTCTGGGCTCCTCATGGAAGAGAATGTGTGCTTTCTGTGGGGTTGGTGGGGCTGATGGAGCGAGGCACTCGCTGTTGTCAATGGCCTTGTGGGTAGCTGCTAGAGATCTATTTTTCCATTGCAAGCTATTCTCAGACTTTTAAAAGCTTCTTTACTGTAAGGCTTTTTCAGCTGCATACACAGCCACTCTTACAGCTGTGATCCAGGCCATCAAAAAAGAATGTGTCAGGCCCCAGCCACTGATGCACAGTCAGAGGGAAGGGAACAGCCAGCCATGCTGACACTAAGATGGTTGTTGAAAGAGCATTTGGTCCAATGGTTTCTGTAGTAAGCTCTGGTTCCCAGTCTAGCAGACTTCTATCTTGAGGTTAACCAGAACTCTAGCTGAGCCAGACCCCTTCCAGTGCCAGGATTAGACCCCTTCCTTAAGCAAGTGAAACGGATCCATTTTCTTCACTGTGGTGATACCTGGAAAATGTGTCTGGGTATAGTTCAAAGATCTCACACTGTGACAAGCTGGACCAATACTGGACCCCACCACAGTGATAGCATGGTTATTGTCTACTCCCTCCAAATCAGTGGACTTAAGAGCAGTCTATAAATCTGCATAGAACTCAGCAATGGCTTCATAGAAACTCAGTGAATTGTCTGCTGATTGGCAAACACTGTTTTCTTGTTGAATTTACAGTTTCCAGCTGTGCAAATATAAGATGAGAGGGATGGAAGTCATGAAGGGACCACGCCTCAGAAAATCTATACTGAATTTAACACTTTGTAACTTAATTCCTCACAAACACACTCATGTTCATTTTTACAGCATTAATTAAATTGAAATTGTGTTCCAAGTGAAAACACAAATCATTTGAGGATTGATGATATGATGCAAAGTTGCTGAATGATGAGCAGATCTGTATTTCCTTGGGTGTATTAAAAACCTTAATAAACTGCATTTGAAATACTGTAATTTGAACCATTGTTTAGCAGCATTTCTTCTTTCTAGAATGATGGCACATGTTTCTGGGGACTTTACCAGGAGGGTATTCCCATCCAAGCTTCTTATTCGTTTATCTCTCTGAAGGAGGCTGAATAATGGGCCCCAAGATATCAGATCTTCATCCTTAGAACCTTTGACTGTCACTGTACACTGCAAGGTTTTTGCAAATGTGAATGAATGTGAAAGTTGAGCAGAGAATGTGAACATTAATCATGATAAGAAATGCCCAGCAAATCAGTAAAGTTCTGGGTGTGTCTGTGGATGATTGACATTCAGGCCAGCACACTGAGAGATGAAGACCTGACCCAGCTGTGAGTGGTACCAACCAATAAGAGTCAAAGCCCATGTAGAATAAAAAGGGAAAGAAAAAGGAAGTGTGCCTGTTGTGAAGAACTCCAGCCTTCTTGAGTGCATGTGTCCCTTGCTCCTTCTGCCTTTGGATATCAGTCTCCACATCTCCATTTTATTCAGCCTTCTAAGACAGACTTGCTCCAGCAACTGTCCAGTGAGCATCCAGGCCTTCAACCCTGGACTAGTACTGTATCTTTGATCCCTCTTATTCTATGTCTTCTATCTTCCTGGGTGGAGCTGTTTCAGGAGTCTATGAATCAAGGTGGCTGGTGTAGACTCTCCTAGATCTGATCCTGTAATCCTACATAATAAATACCCTGGCATTATTAGACATATATTTTCTATTAATATTCCTCTAGAAAATCAATATGGAGATAACTGTCTTGGGTTCTAAGGTGAGCTGTACATATAATCACATTTATCTTTACAAGAGGGAAGCAGACCACCTGCTGGACCCAGAGAAGGAAACAATGGGAAACCAGGGGAGAGATCTGAAGATGTTGGCCTTGCAGATTGGAGTGATTTTATCTTGAGCCAAGGATTCCTGAAGCACCCAGAAGAGGCAAGGGGTGGATTCTCTTTGGGACCCTCCCTTGCTTATCTCTTAATTTCAACCTAGTGATGCTGATTGTGGAGCTTGACCTCTGGTGCTATGAGGGAATTAAGTGATCTATTTGAAGCTGCCAGGTTCGTGGCAATTTTTGGCAGCAGCCACAGGAAACTAATCCAGTATCATTCTCTTTCTAAGGAATTGGGGAATTGAGATAAGGCTACAATTTAACTCAACAGTGGAGAGTTTCTGAGAGTCACTGAGTCAGTCTCCCATGGAAGACCTGGGGTCCTCATGCAGATAAAACACCTGTCACCAGCTCTTTTCACACCCAAAAGAGTAGCCCAGTGTGTAAGAAATGTGCCTATCACATTCTCATTCTAAATCCTCTTATAAACATAATCACCATGGTTCCGAATGCATATGTCAGCACCCGACAACATAACCACACACAAAATGCACTTGGTGCTTATTTCAAATATTTATTTATTCAGTCTTTTAGCAATCATTTTTAAGAGGCTGTTCTGTGTCGTGAACTGTACACTTTGAGAAACCCAACACCAATTCAATCTCCTGGCTCTTTACCTCTAAGCCAAAGCTAGTCACATCTCATTTAATGGAAAGAGAATGTGCTACCTTTCCTGCTTAAAAGCTCTGCCCGAAATCTCACCTAAAAATTGTTCCTGGGTCTAGTAGATGAAAAGTGATTTTTTTTCTTCTCCCCTACTTCATAATAGCTAAGCATTCTAGACACATGGCCTGGTCTGTTTCCTGTAATGAGAATACATGCACCCCCGTAAAGGTCGCTAATTTCAGATGATGCCACTAACTGTATTTGTACTTGCAAAGTACCTATTACATCTTAGAATAGGATCCCCAGAGATCTAATGTAGTAACCTATTGATTTATACTATATGATGTTGTTACTATATGTTAAGTGTTATATATGACCAAGCTGTGTTAATTAAAACAGATAATATATGTTTAGTTATCCAGAATGAATCACAGACCTTTACCTATTCACATATCATTCAGAATGTCTCTAGGTGCTAAATCCACTTGACTAACTTTTCCAGTATGTGCTCATCCTCATAACCCCATGGATCCATACAACTGCCAAAATATATGGGAATTTATCTATCTGTGCAGTTGTTCACAGAATGCCTGGAAAAGTGGTTGAAAACCCAGATTCCAGGGGCAAACTATGTGAGTTCAAATCTCATCTCAACCTCCTACAAACCATGTACCCTAGAACATAATCTCTGAGCTCCAGATTCTTCAGATGAAAAATAAGAATAACAATAGTTCTGGTGTCACAGGGTTTTGGGAATATATGTAGCACAATGTCTCTCAATAAGACAAGGAACAAGACAAGATGCTGTCTCTCACCATTCCTACCATCTTTCCACATCATCCTGTAAGTCTTAGCTAATGCAGTAAGACAAGAAAATGAAAGTCTTGAGATTTAGAAGGAAGATATAAAACTGTCTTTGTTCACAGATGGCATGGTTCTCTACATAAAAAATTTTAAAATACCCAAGAGCAGCTAAAGAAGTAGCAAGGTATTTATTGGATTGTATGATCTCTTAATGTGCAAACCAAAATAAGAATTTTGAAAGTACTGAAAGGGGAATGGGAAAAAATGAGAATTAAGTTGTGTCATATACTGGTACAAGTTCTCAGTGTTGAGTGTGATCATGATATGTATACAAAGGTACCAATAAACAATTCACTTTTTTAAAAAAAGGAGTTTGACAAACCAAATTACATGGCATATGCAAGTAGGTGTAGCAACCAGTGAAGGGAAAAAAAAAACATGAAGAAAAGCATAAAATGTGAAACAGTGCACTGTGGTTTTATTGGCAATAGATGGGAATTAAGTATCCTGCATTTAAGGACCTTTGACTTTTCTTGGCAGAAGAGAGGGGAATCTGTGGGAACCCCATGGGGAACAAACAAGTAGCAGACCTCCAATTACAGTGGCTTAAGCAAGGTGGGCACACAATTCTTCCTTGGGAAGGAGCAGAGCACCTGGGACTGAATCCTAATTCTGCTTTATAAAGTCCTCTGAGAATTTGGCTTTCACTGTTATGGTATGTCTAGAGTGAATCTTTACCTTCATGGTCAGAGATGATGGTTAGAGCTCAAGCAATCACATCCAACTTCTCAGCCACATAAAGGAAGAAGGGATGAAGAACAGGGTAGAATGTATGATCCAACTTACTTAAAGGTTACTGAAAACGGATGACCTTTCCACTTATTTCCCATTGGTCCAAAATTAATGATATGGTCATACATAGCTGCAAATGAAATTAAGAAGCATGGCCATGAAGCCAACTAAAAAACCACACTTCTATTATGAAAAAAGCAGAGAACATTGCTATTGCAATTTCATAAATCTCAGCTCTTGTTAGGTCACCATGTCAGTGCATTCTGGTGTAGTTTTCATGAGTATCAAGACTGCCATTACATGCAGCATAAAAAGCTGTGGCTACTTAGTTTCTGGTCAGAAATAAAATCCACTTTCTTTCCTCAAATCTGACAGATCTGAACAGACTTCTCAAGGAAGCTCTAAAACTTACTGAATTCCCACTACCAATCAGGAAAAGACTGAGGCATAACTGTATTGAAATCTTACCCCTTCCATGTGTTACCTGTGTAACTTTGCACAGACTGTGTAAGTTCTCCAAGTTTAAATTCTGTCATTCGTGCCTTTTGGACCACACTAAGGAGGTTGTTAAGGTTGGAGATCAACATGCAAGTGAAATACCTGGCACCTAGGTCAGGTTGATACAATAAACCTCTTTTAATATACATTATCTTCTCTTAACTAGAAGTTATTCTATTGTGCTTTATATCTACCCCCATCCCCAGTTTCTTTTATACATGTCTTTTTTCTCCCTGCTTTAGATCTTTTCCAACCAGTTTATATTCAGGGTCAGGCCCAGCATCCCTGTGGCATGCCACAAAATACAGTTGTGCAAATGTGGAAAGCAGGAAGCCCACTCTAGCTAGGAAAGCATGCTGCGAATTAGAGCTCAGCTATACCTAAGTCTTCAACAGAGGCAAATGCAGATGAGCACAAGGGTAGCATTTAATTTTTATGAGCAACAGACTGTCATGATGGAAATTTAAATTCACTGGAAGTTCTGAAGCCAACACAGTCTTTCGGGAGTCATCTAAAATAGACTGAAGGGTCTGACTGATAGTAGTCCAGCCCCCAGGTGTAAGGCTTCTAGTCGGCCTTCTTCTCTTCCCAAGCTTGTTTGTGCTAACAACATTCCTTTATGTGCCATTAGCCATGAGGCTCAGTAGGAGCAATTTACTTCGATACATGCCCCAGTCATTTCTTAGGGCTGCCATGCCACACAGGAGATGGCTTAAAACAGTCATCTTGGCATCTAGAAGCCTGAAAATAAGGTGTGAGAAGCAGGGTCATGCTTCTCATGAGACTGCATTGAATCCTTCCCTGAGGCTGCCTACCTCAGCTGGCAAGTTTTGATATAAAACTGTATCTCTTCAGCATCTGCCCCTGTTGTCACACATTATTTCCCAGCATGTCTCTTTGACTCTTCTCTTTTTATAATGAGACTACTTATAAGGGGTTAGGCCCCATGTAAATGACGGTGTCAGACCTTGAGGACATCAACAAAGAGCCCGTTTCCAAGTAAAGATGCACTTCAAATTACTGGAAATTAAGACTTCCACATATCTTTTTGGGGGAACACAATTCAACCCATGACATTTATATTATTGAATTAGAATTTTGTGAAGTTAAAAATAAATCTGAACACATCCAAAGTTAACCTTATGCAAATCTCACCACTTGTAATTACTTTCTGCTAAACTTGGTTAGGAGAAGAGAATGGGCAGGAGTGATGGGCTGTTGGCGCTCGAGAATCCCAGATCTTCAGGAACTTTGGGAGCATCTTGAATATGGTCCTTGTGATGGTCAGGTAGACTCACCACATAAGAAGTTTTCCTCCTACTTAGAGATTTTGGGTGCTAAGAGAAGGAAGCACCTGGCTGCACAGTTTCTTCAGTGATCAGAGTCAGGATATGCATTGTGCTAGGCGAGTGTACCCTTGGGATCAATTGTGTCTGTGACTCTAGGTGCACATGAGTGTGGCTTTGTCTGTGTGTCTGGGAGGAAGAAAATGGGAACACTGACATCTTAACAGGAGTTCAAAGGTGATCAGGGAGAAAGGACCCTCCCAGAATGGATCATTTCTCTCTACAATGCTAGCATGTGACTTTCTGGTAGAAAGGAATGCAGAAGATTTTACAAAATTAGAAACCTGAAGATCTGTGCCAAGTCTATATTGGGTTGCCTTATGCTTCTCTTCCTCCATTATTTAGGATGAATGGCTATAGGCCAGTTCCGATTGTAGTTCTTGACTCTGACTTCTGTTAAAATGAGAAACAAACACTAGTATTTTTTTATGATGTCAGATGTAGAAGACCATGTCCCCTCCTCCCCTTCCCTCAATTCTGCTCTAATATAGAATCACCAAACAGATTGAGATTAACCTTGCCAAGAAAGTTTTACTACGAAGATGAAAATACACAAGGCAAGTTTTAGTCTGAAAATGCAAGGTAGTTAGATAACCACTGAAAACTAGAAATCAAAATCCTAAGTCATGAATACATTTTGTGGTAATTATTTTATTTGTCATTAGCAATGAATTTCATGCTTCAGAGAAACCAAAAACTTTTTTTTTTTTGAGACAGGGTCTTGCTTTGTAGTTCAGGCTGGCCCTCAGCTTACTATGTAGCCCAGGCAAACCTCAAACTCAGCAGTCCTCCTGTCTCTGCCTCCCGAGTGCTGGGATTACAGGCGTGAGCCACCACACAGGGCACTGTGGTATGTGGTATTGATGGCTGGTGGGCGTGAGTTACCACACCCAGCATGGTATGTGGTTACTGGGGATGGAACTCAGGACCATTGCACTTGCGAGGCAGGCACCGGAACCACTGAGCCAAATCTCTGGCCCGAGAAACCACAAACTTATGTGGGGAGGTAGGACCAGTGAATGAGTTACTATATTTACCTATTCTGTTTATTCTGGTCTTATATTCTAAGTCCTTTGAAGTCACAATTAATGAAATTCTTCATAATTAAATAATGTGAAGGAAAATAATAGGATGGAAATTGAAACTAGTTTTGAAGATACTGTTTCTCCTCGAAGCAATGTAAGAATTCCTAAGAAAGGGCCGAAGATTTAGCTCAGTGGTTCCAGCACCTGCTTCACAAGCACAAGGCCGAGTTCTATCCCCATAACCACATACAATGCTGGGTGTGGTGACTCACACCCACCAGCAATCAATACCACATACCACAGTGCCGGGCAGGCGTGGTGGCTCACACCTGTAATCCCAGCACTTGGGAGGCAGAGACAGGAGGATTGCTGAGTTCCAGGCTTGCCTGGGCTACATAGTGAGCTCAGGGCCAGCCTGAACTACAAAGTGAGACCCTGTCTCAAAAAAAAAAAAAAAAAGAAAAAAAAGAATTCCCAAGAAAAATGTATACTGTATAGCTTTAGTTGTAAAATAAATATGGTGTCCTGTAGATGGCAGGCACTAAATAAGAACTCATTAATGGTTATAAGTAGGTTGAGATTTGAAGTAATTTGAAGCAAAAAGAATATTTGTATGCCAGGTTCGACTTTCCAGCAATGGTCATAATTATATGACCCCTACTAAGAGGTGAAGACTATGTTTCTTTGTTCTCAACCTGAGCAGAACTGCCCTGACTAGTAGTATGTAGCAGAGGGAAGCTGTACTATTTCCAAAGCTAGTTCATAGAATACAATAGTGCTGTCTGTCATTTAGTTCCTTTACTCTCTTCTCTTCCCTTTCTTCTTTCTCTTCCACTTCTCACCCACCCCACCACCCTTGCCTTTCTCCATCTTGCTCTTCCTACCCGTTTTTGTCCTTGGAGTTCATCCACCACAAGCTAAAGAAGACCAGACCACATAAAGATGCCACTGTGTTTACACCAACTGGCAAGGTAAGCCAAGCCTGCAAATGGTAGCAGCAGTAATTGCTAGACTGTGAATGAATGAACCTGCCAGTGTTTCTGGGCCCTGGATCTTCACATCTTACAACTGAGAGCCCAGATCTAGTGTCCTATGGGAATTTCTTATGCACAGGAACTTACTGTTGTTTTGTAAAAGTCATTAACTTTGGGGGTTGTTACTCAGCTCTGGCTTATGTCTTGGGAAGATCCTAGGATGACACCATATTCAGAGAGGTGAGAGATTCTGCTGCTTGTAGACTAAGTGTGCTGGGATGATGTAAGAGATCTTGGACCTGGTACTTCTCCTTGACCCCTGGTCTTATTATTGCTGGCCTTAGTCTCTAGACCTCATAGGCCTTTTCTTTCTTCCTTCCTTCTTCCCTCCTTCCCTCCCTCCCTGTTCTGTCTTTCTTTTTTCTTTTCTCCTTCCCTCTTCTCTTTCTTTCTTCTGTGGTGCAGAGGATAGAACCAGAGAGGGCCTCACACATGATAGGCAAGAGCTACATCCTAACCCCAAATAATTTACAGTTTAAATGGAAGCATCTGAATTATGGTTAGAGTTCCATGGTCCACCATCCAAATCCTTTTGAGGACCTCGTATAGATTTCGCCTCTTGAATATTTGCCACCCACCTATACCCCAGGACTTCTTGAGCTTAAGTGTATTATCTCTTCGTTTTTTTGAGAGAGGATCTAATGATGTAGTTCAGGCTGGCCTTGAACTCTCACGGTCATCTTCCTGCCATAGCCTCCCAAATGCTGGGATTACAGGCATGTACCATCATACCCAGTCACAGCAACGTCTTGAAAGATTCCTATCCCTACTGTCTTTCGTCTATCTCACTGCTAATATTGGCTTCATCTTCATGCTGATAAAAAATAGCCACAGAAGTCCTGAAAAAAGCATGTCAATATGGAAAACTTCAAGAGAAAGAAAGAGAAACTCTCTTTCTGGCTGCTTTGTCTTAAAAGAGAAGAGAGTTCCTGCAGAAGTGTCCTTGGCTGGAATTAGGTCACCTGAACACTGCACTAACAAGACAAAGACAATGGGATTTTCTTTTCTTTTATCAGGCCAACTGTTAATGCTTGTGCTCTATGGGGTTTGTTAAAGGGGAAACACTTGAACAGAACTGGACTTTTACTTAGAAGGAAATAAGGAGGAGGCAACCCTAGTGTCTGCTTTTGGCCCTAACCTTGAAAGGAGGTTGGTATGGTATTACTGTGGAAGCATAGTTTGGTAAAAGCAAAGCAGACAATATAAGGACAGTGGTTGACTCATCCAAATACAACAGTGGGGAGCTCCATGTTTCTTGGAAAGCCTCACATTCAGCTTAGTGTCCCATCCAATGTATTATAGATCTGTCAACACTAGCGAGGCCGTACTGGTGATCACTGTGCTCATCCATGTGCTAGGCAGGGTGCAAGGCACCTAGACATTCACATATATCTGAAGCTAGATAAAGGGGGGCTGAAGGGCCAGTGGACCAGCACAGACTTCCCTCTCCATAAGAATAGTACAGTGGCAATCCTTTGAGTCACATGCTGCTATTTTTGCCCATCCCCACGGTCATGATCTTTGCCCATCCCCATGGTCACTCCATTATGCCAGATGTCTGCTTTTGCTTGCACTTGGGTTCCCACTTCATGCCCCATTTGAAGTCCATCTCACTCAGCCTTGACTTCAGGGACTCACTACCAGCCCTCTGTGTAGAATCAAAGAATTCAGTTCTCTGAGGGCAGCTGGGGCTTGGTATCTTCCTCCACTTCTGCAACAACAGTGAGTAAAATGATGACAAACATTCATCAGGATCAAATGTTTTCCTTTAAACTGATCATTCCCCTGGGTCACATTTTCTGATTTTGCTCTTCTTCAAATTTCCTAAATCTGAAATGTCATAGTGGCCAGCACTGGCTGTCTGCCACCTTACTGCTCCTCTGTTTCCCGGTCACAGTCCACAGTGAGCCCAAGACACAGCCTTGACCCCATCTCTGTGCTGAAGGTAGAGCACTTATTACAGCAGCTCTGAAATATCCCTGACTGAGCACACTGGAAATCCCAGAACTGAGGTCGCTTCAGTGCATGATCTCCTCAGAGCTCATGCCTGCCGCTCTGTCCTTGGTCCTCCAAAGCCCAGTTTCTGAAGTCACCTTTTCCTTTACTTTTCATTCCATGTTCCTCCACGTTTCATGAACTCCATGGTCCACCTTCACCTTCTGTGCCCCTCACCATGCTGGTCTCTGCCTGTGGAAATCCTTCCCCTTGCCGGGATCTTTTAGCTAAGAATACTGTCCTGCCAATCCCTCTTGTATCCTTCCCCTTGCCTTGATCGCACATCATGGATCAGTTTAGAAAAGTCTTGACTGATCTTTGATGGTGACCAAGATTGACATTTCCACTCCCTGGAGGTGGATGGCTATTTCACAGCTACCTGAAGAGTCGGCATGTTTTCAAATGTATTTCTCAGGGCATTCTGCTGCTCTAGATGTGAGAGGCTGCTTTGGTAGCTCTCGAGTTCTCATGCAGCTGTTTGATTCTCAGTCTGCATCCCCATGTTGAAATGACTCTTGTCAAGGTAGTTAAATTGGGAACAGAAGCCAACACAGAGCCCAGGGAGATGGCAGACATTTCTATTTGTTTATTTGGGGAGTAGGTGTTTAGCTACTTGGGTTATGATAGCATCTCAAATTGTGTCATAAATTGAACAATTAAGGAAGCATTAATTCAATTATTATCACCTTCAACAGACCTCCTGTGAGTGTCTGCTTTGTCTAAGGCACTGTGACTTAGTAACAGAGCCTCAAACAGTAATTAAACACCTTCACCCGGCGTCACTTTCAAGGTAGCTGAGAAAGAACATACAGGCTTCAAAAGATGTGCTGACACAGTTATTTTCCAAAGAAAATTGGAATTTGCTCGTTCCAGACTTATTTTCTCTGAACTCTTAGACACAGTTCCTCGGGGGGTAGAGAGATCTGAGGCCCTGTGCTGAGGCCAGGGAGGTGGAAAGTGGGAATGATGCCGAGATGAGAAGAAATGGCCCCAGTGATGGCAGAGATATACAACTATGGACAGAAGAAGAGATTCAGGCCACCAGGAAAACACACTATCCTTTGTGAGGACATAGAGAAAGGATCTCTATTCCTGTGAAGTTTAGTGAACCAGTATTTGTGTCCCTAAAGAATAAACTATATCAGGGAGCACAGTACACCAATCCCTTTAAGTATGTTATTTAGTATTTATCATTCCTTACATATACATGTTTTTACCTTAATTTTACATGTTGGGTAGATTCTTCTTGCTGGGTAGTGCTGCTTCCTGGCGAGGAGATAAAATACACCATCCCCTCTAGACCTCTAAGAACCCTTTAGCTGTACTAATAAGCAGGGGAGACCCTGACGTGCTTGAGTATAAAAGGGACTTAAATTCAGGTGGGAACAGTGGATCCTCAGGAGAGCACTCCTCAAGAAGAGAGTTGCCCTAGTTAAAGATTTGCCCAAAGTCTGGGATCTAAAGAGCACACGTGGTTTCTGGATACAGATGTTCCTGGATTTAAAACCTACCATAATCTGGAGAAGAGAAAGATGTCAAACTTTGAAATTCAACCAGCATCACTTAGGGATGTCCTTGACTAACCAAAACATGAGAGCTTCCTGCAAAAAGAACCACTAAGAAACAGCACTGAGGGTGGGCCCACAGGCCTGTGCAAGGAGGACCAACATGGCAGCAGAACCCCTGGGATTTCTCTCTTGCCTGGAAGCCAGGCTGCTCCAACTGACCATGAGAGTCTGTCAGCTCCAGGTGACTGAGAGGACAGTAACAGTAAGAGCAAATTTCTTATCTCTAGTAACCTTTGTGATTGAGCTGGGACTAGCACAGTGGACCATGACCTTTCTGGGCTGATGAAAAATACTCTTAAGTTGTTGCCCAGTGTCTTTGAACCAGGACATGGTAGAGCCACAATGCAAATCTAGATTCTTCTGACTACAAAACTGTTCCTTTTGTGGGATGGCATTTGGACAGAGGCTATACATGGAGCAAAAGGGCTTAGGACAGGCCATTCCAGAGACAGGTGTAAGGAGGACAGAGCAGGGCCTTTGGAAGACTTGGCCACTGGATCTGTAACTCAGGGAGCCTGGTGAAAGGCTGCACGAAGGAAGTTGTGTCAGGTGAGCCTGGTAAGGCAGTTTAGGGCCTGCTCTCTGTGCCCTGTGACAAGAGCTTCTTGACCTTTCTTAACACATCCTCCTACCTTTGATAAACACAGTTATTTGTATTATCAACTACAGTAAAACTTTTTAGCCAGAAAATGACAGCAATGGGAAGATTTCAAATGTGAATTTTCCAAAGACTAGAATCTTGAATACACTTTGTATTTTCAGTCTCAGCTACCTGGAGGTGTACTTGAGGGGCAGGGAGATGAGGAGGAGCCAATCACACCTCTTTGGAAGAAGTGAGGAGGAAGAAGGAACAGATTCAAGGGTCAGTTCCAAGAAAGAAAGATAAGGACTCTCACAAGCGAGCACTGTTAGATTTCCAAGTTGCCTTGATTATGGAGCACTTCTGACTTGAATCCAGAAGCTAAAATATCCCAATTTTAGACCGCAGGTCTGATTATGACTTTAGGAATAACCAAAAAGGTAAATTTTCCTTATAAATAATCTGCTATTCACCGTAATTAGTGTTTTGTGTGAAAATGAAGAAATCTGTCCGGGGATTTAGCTCAGTGGTTCTGGCATCTACCTTGCAACCACAAGGTCCCCAGTTCGATCCCTGGTAACCACACACCACAATGCCAGGTGTATTGGCTCACAACTGTAATCCCAGCACTCGGAGGCAGGGGCAGGAGGATTGCTGTAAGTTTGAGGCTAACTTGGGCTACCTAGCAAGTTCGGGGCCAGCCTGAACTACAAAGTGAGACTCTGTCTCAAAAACTAAAAGAAAAAAATGAGGGAATCTGTGATTTGAATCATTTTCCCTCTAAGCAACTGGGCTCTTTCCCAGACGCATGTTGATTATTATGATAACAGCTAACGATTGTTGGCCTCTTACCGTGTGCCAGACACTATATGAAGTACTCGTAAGGCATCGTTTGATCAGCCCTCACAACAACTGCAACAGTTCAGTGCTGTTACTGTCCTCATTTACTGAGGTGAGAAAATAGGCTCAGAAAGAAGAAACCTGCCTAGGGCAAACACCGCAGCACGGCGGAGTTGCAGGGTAACTCGGTCTGCCCAATAGCAGTGACTCAGAGTATGTGAGAAACTTCACACGAGCATGCTCAGGCCTGAGCGCTACATCCCATCTGTGCTGGTGCAGGGGGTCAAGGCAGGATGACAGAGCAAGCGCTGAGGTCAAGTGCATCATTACTGCAGGAAGTCACTGCTCATGTCCCCTGTTCCCGTCCTTTGACTTGGAATGCAGAAGAAACTCAGCCCCATTTCCAGCAGCTTCTCTAGTGAGGTCCCCCCAAAACTCAGGTGATGTGTGGAAAATTCTTGCTCAAGGCATTCACCAGCCAAATTATTCCCAAACTGTATGACAGGCCTCCAGAGGTACCCTGGAAATGTGGGGCATTCTGGAAAGTTTTGGAAAACAGACTTCGAAAAAGCAGGAGACTCCGAAACTTCTCACTTAGTGCTCCCGCCCATTAAATGGATTCTACCTTACCTAAGTTAAGTACTCTACTTTTTTAAAAGAAAGACGATTACTTAAAAATAACTTTGAAGTAATAACTGCGTGATCTTTTGCTTTTAGAATTCAATATAAAGTACTCGAGCATCCTTTAAACATTTACTTTTCAAAATTTAACAAACTAGGCCACACGTGTAAAAGAAACAAGTTATAAATGGCACTTAAATACAGCCTGAATTCTACCTACAAGAGGCAAGTTTACATGATCATCTGTGGAAGCTTTTGTTTATGTTGGATTCTGAGAGAAAACATATCATTATGTTCATCTCGAACTCAATAAATGTAATTATTTTAAATTCAGTGAGTATCTTCTGAAAGCCATTTACAGATTACTTCTAATAGGGATAGGACCTAAATTACTGTGGTTTTAAAAGTGTGGAAAACCTGACCACTGTTGTCAAGCTTTGTTCTTCAGGTCCGTGCCTTAAAAGTCCAGGTCTGGCAAATCCCAGGGGTGACCGACACAGAATTATGATATATAGCCATAGAAATTAAAAAAGAAAGAAGTTCTCTCCAAAATTTGTTACCACTTAACTGGCAGTAACTGAATAGTGAAATGGTAGAACAATGAACCCACATTTCTTAAGAAGAGGAAACTAAGTAAGAATGGAACAATCTATAAATGTGGGAGGGGAGTAGGTAGTGAGTGTCCCATGGTTAACCGCAATGCCAGGACATTTTCCCAATTTGGAAAAATACGGCCAAAGTTTTGCACCACCCAAAATGAAGTCAGATGAAGCCCATCATGTTTTAAATATGTGGTGATGCTTTCTTTAGAGAGGGCCCCTGAAGAGGACAGAAGAAAGAACAGTTCTGCCCGCAAGGCCTGGCCTAATGCTGGCTTTGACAGTTCCTGTGGCCTGCGATGCGACTGTTTACTCGGAATAAATAATGGAACAACATTTTCACACAGGCCTGCTAATTCTGCAGCCTTCTGAGGTCCACAATGTTACCACAAAACCAAACTTCGTCCTCACTTGTACAAGGAGATCTAGAACTCCAGCAATGAAGAGTGCTTCTCACACAGGAATCCATGTACCTCATGCCTGGAGACTACTCCATTTGCTTTAAGGACATTCTGTTGTGTTTAGGGCTTATATTTTACTGTTGCATTGGAAAGAAGTATCTGCATAGACTCATAGGACAAAGGCTGACATCTACCTCTACTTTTCTTCAGAGCCTAGCTGTACTATCCTGAGTTAGAGAATTAGCACTGTTTTTCTTGCCAGATGATTCCTTAAGAATAACTGCAAAATAACCCATGCAAAGGGCCACTTCCTCCGGGATACAGGGAGCTGCAGGTATTCAAGTGGATCAAGATAATGAGGGAGGAAGCAAACCTTATTACATATCTCCTGGATGATCTCTCAAGATTGCTGTTACCGGGCTGGAGATTTAGCTCAGTGGTTCCGGCGCCTGCCTCATAAGCACAAGGTCCTGATTTTGATCTGGTAACCACATACAATGCTGGGTGTGGTGACTCATGCCCACCAGCAATCAATACCACATACCACAGTGCCAGGTGTGGTGGCTCACGCCTGTAATCCCAGCACTTGGGAGGCAGAGACAGGAGGATTGCTGAGTTTGAGGCTTGCCTGGGCTACATAGTGAGCTCAGAGCCAGCCTGAACTACAAAGCGAGACCCTGTCTCAAAAAAAAAAAAAAAAATTGCTGTTACCATTCTCACTAGTTCAGAGGCCCACTATCTTGTCATTGTTCCCTCAGAATAGTGCTGTGTATCCATGAAGGTAAATCATATGAAAGAAAAAAATAGAAAAAAAAATGAAGTGGGCCTTTGCTTTAGCAATGGTCAGCCTTCAACTTGTAACAGATGGAAGGAACTGGTTACCATGAGTAGACAAGGAATAAAGTTGTATTAATTAATTAATTAATTTAGATACACATTTTTATGATGACATACTTGTGGCCTTCCAAATGATTCTCTTTACTTGAATACTACAGAAGGGGAGTTTGCTATTTTAAGTTTCCTCATTTGCCAACTGATGGCTGCAGAGCAATGAGTAAGGAAAGCGTTGCTTCCTTGGGTGACCTGTCTGCTTTCCCTGCACATCTTAAGCTCTTGAAGTGAGCAATAGGTCCTAACTACGTGGGTACTCAAGGAACACAGAAGATAGAATGAGTAAACATTCAATAGATGGATGCACAGAGGATGGAAGGATTCGCCACAAGGAGGGGTGAAGAATTAAGGACTGAGTACCATAGTGAACAATGCACTGAGCAAGCAGTAAGTTAGTTATTGGGAGCATCCATAACAGTAGCATTCAGGTGGAAAGCGCTTCTGTTACTGGACACACAGGTTCCCTTTTAGGAGTGAGTGATGACAGGGAGAGCCAGGGTCAAAGTGTCCGATGAAGCTGCAGCATCAAGGACTGATGAGCAAAAGTGGTTACGAGTCAGTAACAGGTCAGTCTTTGGAGCTTCAGATAAGTCACTTTCAAGAATGGCTAAAGATGAGTCAGCTGGAAAGCACTGAGTTCTCTTCATCATCTCATGGAGAGTCAACCCCTTTCTTTCAGAAAGTTAGGTATTCACAGGTATCACATTGAACTTTGAAGTTATTGGGCTGGCAAAAGCCACTCCTCTGAGATTAATTATCCATTCATTCATTTAATAAATTCCTCACTGTACCAACCTGGTGGTATAGAAAAATAGTAGCATGCTGTCCTATCTGAAAACTTACCTATAACCTAATCAGAAAAAAAAATGCAAGTACAGGGAAAACAAGTAAATAATCATAGCTGTAACGATACAGAAAGAGATGTGAGAGGACAATCTGTGATCAAAACTCAAAGACAGTCTATGCAGCCCTCTCCTTGATTTGAGAACCATCACATCTGCATCCTGACATGCAAGATTACTGTACAACAGTTCTCAGATTCCATTTCCTCAGAGGCATTCCTGTATCCATATGATGGTGGCTCTACTTGATTCTACAGAAAAAAATCTCCATCTTGAACACGTCTATTTGGCGTCTGACAGGCTCTGTCTGACAATCCATGTGGTTCTTGATCTGAGGTGAGGATGTTTCCCTAAACCATACTCTGCCATGCATGTTTATTGGGGTCCTCCTCTCATGTCAGAGCCTGAGTACTCCCAAACTCCCCCACTCTGTTCTCCCACCACACAAAGTGCATAGGTGCTTCAAGTATTTTAACTTATGTAATCATTGCAGTAGCCCTTCTATGATGAGGACTATCCTATTTAACCCATTTCTTAGCAAAGTTGGATGCACAAAGAAATTGAGTGGTTTACTTACCCAAGTCACGTATCCTAAAGGTAGTGGTGTTGTGATGCAAACCAAAGAGAGTAACTCTGGAGTCCCTTCCCCTGACTACTAAGGTACTATCCCTCTGTGTTCTAGGTATAGCCTAGAGTGAATTACATAGGATGATTATTTTCCTTAATATTTTAAAGTGTTAGGCTCTTTCTGTTCCTTTCATTCTGCTTCTATTATTATAAGGCACAGACCTCCCAGTGGAGAGAGGGAGAAGAATCCCTTCTTCTTGCTAGGCACATGGGAACTCTAGCTGGCTTATCTAGCAAATCAGGCACTTGGGTAGACATAGAAAGATTTTTTTAAAAGTAGAAGTGGGGCCAGGTGTGGTGGTTCATGCCTGTAATCCCAGCACTCGGGAGGCAGAGGCAGGAGGATTGCTGAGTTCGAGGCTTGCCTGGGCTACATAGTGAGTTCAGGGCCAACCTGAACTACAAAGTGAGACCCTGTCTCAAAAAAAAAAAAAAAAAGTAGAAGTGGGATCCCTTTATAGAAATTTGGTTTATTATTAATGAAATAACTGATAATACTGTCTAAAGATCCTCAGCCCAGTGATTCTGTCACTAATCTCAGAGGGGTCTCTGCCGTGGCTCATGGAGTACTATTCTATGGTTCCACAGACCTTCCCTTGGCTGTGGGGTCTGCTTCTCTCCTATGTGGGGACTGGGACTTTGATCAGAGTCAAGGAGTTACATTTCAGGACAGGATGCTCAGGGGTCAAGCTCTATCTCACATAGAGGCTGTATTTAATTGCCATTTGACAGCAACTGAAGGGATAGGACTTTGCTTGTGTGTGTGTGTGTGTGTGTGTGTGTATGTGTTTTAACTTAAATACACTTTAGCCATTTGTTCTTTTCTAAAACTTTATCTTTATTGGTACATTATATATACACATCATGATCACACTCAGTATTGGGAATTTGTACCAATATATGACACAAAGCCATTTATTCTTTTTAAGACACTCACTGTAAGGACTGTCTTCATTCTCACAAGTTACAAAGAGAAGTGGCTGTTATTCACGTGGGAAAATCTCTTAGGTTCAGAGAATAAAGGAAGATATAACCAGGTAGATTTGGTTAAGAATTAATACTTACTTTTTGCATATCTACTAACAGGGCTGGAGAATAAAGCCTATTTATGCTGGAAAATCAAAATTGTGAGCTGATCAATTTCTATGGGGAAATAGTCAAAAATTGGAGAGAAATTTGCTAAATTAAATGGTAACCTCATCATTAATTCAAAGGTCAACTTTATTTCACATTAAATGTATGAACTTTGGAAAATGGATTTGCCACACTTCCAATGATCGTAGTAATCTGCATATGGTTTTAGTAAATTGTCATTTTTGCAAACGAAGCTGCTGACTTTTCTGGTGCAAAGATTTTCTGCCTGACCATATGAGAATAAGGACAGAAATGGATTATTTTGTTAGACTTCTGGGGTTTAAATCAAATGACCAGTGGTAGCTATTATTCCTTCAAAATGCCTGGGGGCCAAGACACTTCTGCATTAAATTCAAGGGCATGAGCTTTGGAGGTGTCATGCTCAAAATAATCTGTGGCTGGCGTTTCTCTTTATTAACCATATAACTAATATTTCCTGAGTGTCTTGTTGTTTTAATCACCAGGTGGACAAAGGTACTACCTGTGTGTCTGTTGAAATCATTTATTTAGAATTCACTGCCACTGCTGCTTCAGCAAACCCAGTTTTAATACACTCCAAGATGGAGCTGAGAGTCCAGCAAATAATAGGTGACCTAATAAATGTTTATTGAAAGAGTCCACTTTGAAGTCTGAGAATCCTATAAGAAACATAGCATCCACATTTGTCCTTCTATACCTCAGCCTGTGACCCTCAAAAAAGTCACTTTCTCACTTCAAAAAGAAAAAGAGTAGTTTCTACAATTCATTCATTCAGCCAACACTCGTGAAGGACCTAGTTTGTGGTCAATGCTGTGCTGTAAACCCTGGCAGAAAGATACTCATACTCTCCCTCTAGTTCCCAAAGCTGTGTACTAGGTACCCCTCGCATTGCTGAGTTGGGCAGCTGGAGAATTACTCACTTAAGCACTGGGGCCTTTGCACATGTCTCTTTTCTTTCACTTTCTATTATAGAAGGGGGAAGAGAAGAAGTCAGGAAGTTGGTATGAATGTCATGGCTATAACAGTCCTGGTTCACTTCAGTACATGGAAAGAAATAAAGTGTTAACCAGTATTTCCTTAGAAATGAAGTTGGGATGGGTTCGCTCAGAAGAGGGCATCATTAGAGGGAGAGTACTCATTAATCACTGTCCATGATGATCCAAGTTGAATATCTTATTGTTTAATTATTTTTAATCTTTTTGAAATACAGAACCACCCTGGGATGTTTTCTTTTCTCTCATTCTCATACAGCGCCGTCAGCTTTGGGAGCTGAAGTCCTCCTGTGTATTCCTTGAACTGAATCCAACTTCATTACAGATACACTGTGAAGTGGACAGAGCTGATGAAACCAGTGGGAAGGGAGAGGGGAGGGAGGCAAAGAAATAAAAGCTACCATAAGTAGCCAAGACTAGCTGAAAAAGTTTAAAGGTGATCTTTGACCTTCCCATGTCTCATAAAACAGTGAATGACTCCCACCTCTTTGCCAAGAGTTTTCAAGTTCAACAAAAGGGCTGTTAGCTGAGATGTCATTTTAACCTTGCTTTCAGTTTCTGCACTGACCAAGTCTCCACTTTTGACTACCATTAAGAGTTGACCAGGGCCGGAGGGTTAGCTCAGTGATTCCGGCACCTGCCTTGCAAGTGCAAGGACCTGAGTTCAATCCCCAGTAACCACATATAATGCCGGGCATGGTGGCTCACGCCTGTAATCCCAGCACTCGGGAGGCAGAGACGGGAGGATTGCTGAGTTCGCGGCGGCTTGCCTGGGCACCATAGTGAGCTCAGGGCCAGCCTGAACTACAAAGCGAGACCCTGTCTCCAAAAGCCAAAAAAAAAAAAAAAAAAAAAAAAAAGAGTTGACCAGCTTGGCTGATGGCAGTGGTCTGTCTGTTTGGCCGAGAACATAGATAAGTTGTGAAATAATGTGGATGAAGAAAAGATCACATCTTATTTAAGGTCATGAGTAGATGAGATGAGGAGAGAGGGAGAAAGAAGAGAATGAGACAGAATTTCTCATGAACAGGAAGGCAAACCCCAGGAAAGCAAACTAGAGAAATGTCGGTAATGGAAGATAATTGGGCCATATTTCCAGACATATCATCAGAATTTTCTAATATTTTTACAGCTCTGATCTCTGGCCTTATTTTAAGGCTGATAAGAGTCCTGATCATTCCATCATCGCTGATGAAATGACCAGTCACTTTTAGAGAAGGATGCTATAACGAGGTTCAAATGAAACCCTGTGACCCAGTTGCTTGGACAGGACCATAGACAGGATAAAAAAACTTTGGATTTTTCCTTTCTGTTTTATACCGTTTCCCACATCTTTGAAGATTTTATTTCCTGGGCCACAAAATACGATTGGTTTTCTTGGCTTTTTGAAAAACCCATAAAACAAGATTAAAGAATTGTACCCAGTCTGCTTTTAATAGGCTTTGGAAGATACTGCATGGTAAAAATGACATTCTTTTCAGTGTGAGATGAGGTCTGTGTCCCTTCAGCTTGAATCTGGACATGCTTGACTGATGGAATGCATTGGAAGTGACACTGTGACAGTTTCTGTGGCAATCAATGGATAGGCATCTGAATATGATACATAGGAACTTCTTAGGACTGGGAAAAATCACAGTTGTGAGATCACATAGTTAACAAAAATCTACTCTATTCCAGGACCTGTATCAGGTTTGGAGGACATAGTCACATAGGTTCAGAAGGTTCAAGAGGTTCACAGTTCAGTGGACATGAAAGATGTATACATGGAACATCAATATTTAACCAACGATGGTACAAAGGACTGTAGTGTTCTCAAACATTTGTGTGCCCATGAATTGCCTGAGTAATGAGCTAAAGACAATAGTCCAGGCTTGTCTAGGAGGCCTCCACCATACAGGAAGAATTTTAAAGGAGTGGGAGTTTGTGCTCTCCAGCCTAGGCTTCTGGCAGCCCAGCAATACTTTGGTGGGTATAATGTGATGGAAGTTAAAGGACTCTCCTGACTAAAAATATCTCTCTGGGGCCCTGTATTTAAAACTCCTACAACATTCAACTTTGAATAGGATTTTTAAATTTTTGCAAAGTTTACTCTTTCAAATTTGGAAAGAGAAAAATAGTCACTAATGCCTTAGACCAAATTTTCTTTTATTTTCAAAATTAACTATATTTCAGTAAGTATCTGAGGTATCCCTTGCATATTATTGGTGCCCAAAGTAATTTTATCTGATGAAATAAATTCTTGCCCTAGACGTGAAAAATATAAACCAGGGGTGCCTAAAAGCACAGGTTTTCTTGTCAGAGGTGCTCCAGTGAGTTAGTTATAAAGAAATTCTCCTCCCAAAGTACAAATTGCTTCCTGAGTTGAGAATGTCCACGCGCTTTGTAGAAACAAACACCTATCTCTGTTCAGAGAACACTCAGCATTGCCGGTGGTGGTGAGACACCCATAGCAGGATTCACCATGGTGTGTTTAAAGGCTATAATCTTATTAATTAAAATTAACTACAAACCCAGAGAAAATTATATTGTGTACATAATTGAATGTGAAGTCATGTGGCAGCTATTTAAAGGAGTACAGATGTTCAGAAAGACAGCCACAGAGGGCTCCTTGAGCCAAGCAAGCTCTCTGGAAGGTTAAGACACAAAGGATGTGGTCCTCCTGTGTAAGTTCCATGTGCTCTGGATGCAGTCAAAGGGTCACAGATTCTGTAACCGAACGTACAGACTCTGACAGCAGACTGCTGCTGCAGTGTGGATGTGGCGATTCCCATCAAAACCTAGGAAAACGTTCCATGCCACAGGGCTGGGATGAGGGGCCTTTAGGATGGGTTAATAGCCTTGTTAAGAGAATGGATTAGTTCTCATGGAAATGGATTAGTTCTCACTGAAGCAAGTTGATACAAAGCAGGTCAGCTTTACCATCCCTCTTCTGAATGTGCCTGTTCATTCTGCCCTGTGCTTCTGAAATGTGATGCCAACTACCACATTACAGGACAGCACGAGGCCCTGGTCACATGCAACCACCTGATGGTGAACTTCCCTGCCTCTGGATCCATGAACTAAACAACTCTCTTTTCTTTACAAATTACTCAGCATTGGGTTTTCTGCTATAGCAACAGAAACTGAACTAAGAAAATTATCTTGTGAAGAAGATAATTAAACACAATCATTGTTTGGGTTATGAGGGAAGATGTTTTTATCATCTCTTCAGCTGCTACCGAGCCATCATGGCCAAAGGAATTCTGCTATGTATTTTATCTGCTATGTATCTGCTATGTATCTTATCTTTGTTGTATCTATTTACAGAGAAGAGTTTGAAGTACACAACACCATTAATCCCACTTCTGTATGGCTAGGCTCATGGTTTCTGAAATGTAGATCTGGTGATAACACTTTCCTACTGAAACTCCCTCACACATTCCAGCACTGTGGCCTGGCAAATGAGGATTCCACAGCCCAGCCCTCTCTGCCCTTCTAAACTCATTCCAGCTACAGCTGTCTCCAAAGCTCTGCTCCCTAGAACTGCTTGCCTCAAAATTCCTTCTTCTTCTATCTAGAACAGACTCTTCCTTCACTAGAATAAGCTCGAGCATCAACTCGCTAATTATACATCTGCATTTAGGTCCTGAGAAAGAGCACATCTATCATACTCTTTTGAATCTTCCCTGTACTTAACAAAAGCTCCTTATTCTGTATCTCTTTAGCCCACAGGTTCACTCTTCCCCCTTCCTTGTGCTCTGTTTCCTACCCCTTCCAGCTCCCCATCTTCTGCTCCCAGTGGAATCTGGCTAGTGTAAGATACAATTGGGATCAGAAAGCAGGAGGAGAAGTTAAGGGTTTATTTCCTGTCTCCTCCCTGCTCGGTTGCCTTGGTTGTATAGCTTTTTCTACCAAAAACTACAACTACTCCAAGGCAACCTTTCCTTGTGGCTACCTTCTGTTCTGGTCCCTGCAACCCCTTATTGCTTCTTGGGTTCTGCCATGAGGACGGAGTTTCTCATGCAGCTGCCCATGCAGCACTTCACTGCCCTTATATTTCCTGAGATCTTCGCCACAACTCATGAACAGTCTCTGTTTTATGAATAACCCAATGTGAGAGGACCATCTGTGTCCTAGAAGACTCTAATTTATACATCTAGTTTGCAGACTAGGCCAAGAACTTTCTAGAACATTTTTAATCTGATGATTTAATCACTGTCTTCCAAGATGCTATATGAGCTGCTTTCCAACCCACTAGATATTCAGAATCTAAAAACCTCTCATATCAGAAGTTTAACAGCTAGATGTACCCCACTTATTAATAAAATCTCAAGGCACATGTAGGAAAGTAATTCTGTTTATCCAATTTCATCACAGGATAACGAGGTAGAAGTTCAATTGAGTAGAAGGTATTTGAATTGTCTATGGTGATCCAAATTATAATAAAGCAGACACTCAATAAATGCTCATAAAATGGAACATAATTGGATGATTGCTCAAGCCACAAGCACTGTGGAGCATTGACTGCAAACCACAGTTGAATTTGTTTGAAGCACTCAGAGCTCCTAAGGCACCCATGTCCTTCTTCAGATATTGGTGGCAGGTCAGACATCATGAGCCATCTGTGGAGTGTCCCAAGTGGGGAAGGCCACCCAAAAGTCTTTCCACAGCAAGCCAAGGGGAGCAACTTGCTGCTGTATTTGCCAAATTTTAATGATCATTGAATAGTGGAAAATTACATGTGTGAGTTGGGGACCATTGTGCATTTAAAAGCTAAGATCAGCAAGTAATCCCTCTTGGTTTCCTTTCTGACACATGTCCAGGTCCTCTCAGACTGATGTATCTGGGCTGCCCTGAGGCTGGGGGTCCAGAGAGGCAGCTAGCACAGAAGGAGCTGTTCATGAAGGATGCTTGTGGATGAAAGTGAAACCCCTGACTTGTGTGCCCAGGGGCTATGATCAGAGGTTTTGGACTGAAAGACAGGCTCTGTTGAGAGAACATTAAGCCTCCCTATGCAGAAATTGGCCAGTGAGCTTTTTTTCAATTTGCACCTGGTGTTGGTCAGGAATTCATGAAAATCCACAGAAAGGAATGTTTCCGAGTCCAATGATGGAAAGGGGAAAAAGCTGAATGGTCTCCCTTTGGAATCATGAAAAGTACTGATTCAACTTGGAAATGGAGAGTTAGGTCTTTACTGAAGAGAATGTTTCTAGCCCAGACATGGAGGTCTGGGCTCCTTTCCCCATGGACTTATGCAATAGAGTATTCACTCTCATCGGTCAGCCTTTGGAAGAGGACCTGAGATGCCCACAAGCCCTCAGAGAGAATGAGCGAGGCTGTCCTTTTCCACTCAAAAGTCTTTCTCATCTTCTCTTTCACTGAAGATGGCTTTTCCAACCCACAAAATATTCAAAATCCATATTCAGTGACAGCTCTGTCTTTACTATGTTGGGGACTTAGGGTATTTTCTAAACCCATTTTTTACTTTCACAAGTTTTAAAACATTCATTTTCTTTCATGTAAAAATTTGTCTTTTCACAATACCAAAATAATGCTCATGACACAGATTTCAAATGGTACTAGAGAGTAATATAAATATCTCAAGGCATTCTTAATCTTGCTCCAGAAACGATCCCTATCAGACATGGAAAACATTCTTCTAGACTTCATGTTCTATGCATTAGTCAAACTATATGGTGAAAACCTTGAACATCATGATATAGAAATGACAAAACAGAGTCCTGTGGTGAAGTCTCAACACTTATTGAAGGAAGCAGATGTTCTGGGCAGTCCCACTGCTGGCACACTGCTAGATTTTGAGGAGCTGTAACTTCCTTTCCCTAAAACTTGCAACTCACTTGTCCTAAAAGTATTAGGACTGACATTAGAGAACTTCAGAGTGAGTGGCCAGGGTGAAGTAGAGATTTGGGTTGACATTTTTACTCTAGAGCTAGGTTCACACTAGCAAGGGGGAAGATAGTACTGTCAGACCAGTGTGAGCGGGAAACGCTTCAGTTAGCTTCATGAAATGCTCTGCAGGATCTTACAGAAAGGGTTGTCTGACAGTGTGAGTACTTGGCCTCCTCATCAAGTAAAGCTGCTGGCCGCAACTCTCATGGTTTTCTTTTCTTTCAAAATTCATTTGTTCTCAGAATGACTTAGCTTGACCTCAGTCTTATTTCTTGAGGCTCTGATTAAATGTGCTTGGATTCATCAGTATGCTGAGGGTAGGCTGTGGGTCAGAGTTTACAGTAATCTATAATAATGTGTAACTCAGCTGATAGACACAAAGCAGTTGGCAAGCACATAGAGCTTTCCCGTACCTTACTGAAGAATTGAGAATTTGGGACATAGAGAGATAATGATAATGAAAAAAAAATTGTGATGATAAGGAGATGTTTCAAAAAATTGTACCAGGTGCTTTATCTCATTCAATTTTTCATTGGCCTTATGAGGTAATTGTATTTATTAGCCCTAGCCTACAGATACAGAAAGAGAGAAGCTAAATCACTTGTCCCAGGTCACCTAGCGAGTTACTCACAGGGCCTAGATTTGAACCTAGGCTACTGTACACCCGAATTAATCACCGTGTTCCACTTAGTTGTTACAAGAGGTTTCTTACTGACTTAATCCCATAATATCATTTTAGGCTAGGAGGGAAGCATTCCTAAAATACACCAATTCCAAACTCAGCTCCCAGAGATTTTGATGGAGCTGATATTGACATGTTCAGGTCTCTATGGCTCAGTGTTGGTCTTTTATGTGACTCTAAAGCACAGGCATCATACGCATTGCTCTAGGAAATGTATATACAAACTCTCAGTGTATATAGATTCCTCTTATTCTTTCACCTTGTGCATGTATTGATGGGATGCCCACGTCATATTTCCCATTAAGACACTCAACTCTTGTAAGTTTTTTAATCGCTCCTTTCCTTTACATTTCCAAGGCAATTTCCTATTCAGTTTGGTTCAGATATCAGTGCAGTTAAAGCCTTGTAGTTAGATTTTGATTAATTTATGCAACCATGTTTCACACCTAGTTAATTTGTATAGTCCTTAAGGGCAGAACTGTGTCTTCTACAACTTTCATTTTCTCTAACGTACACTGCAGAGTGCTGCATGTGCAGTTGTAGGAAAAATGCTGGCTGAGTCAGTGGCCAAACCTCTCTTGGATTTTGGACTGGTGAGAGGTGAATGTGCTTGGAATACAGAAGGAAAATAAATCAAGTGGCGAATGTCCTCTTGTTATAATAAGCACAATTGAGTTCATGTATATATTCAATAAATGTTTATGGATCATCTGCCACCCGGCAGTCTTGCTGTAGGTATGAGACACAGTCCTTACCCTCAGGTTGCTTATAGTCTAGTAAGAAAGAGGTAGAACCATCACAGACATAAGTGCACAAGCAAGCCACTTCAGACAAGTGCCTTGAATGGGAGGACAGATGCTCCTGTGGAAAAGAAGGAATGAGAGGGCATCCTTCAGGGCAGTGGAGGCGGATTTGCTCACGCAGAGGAACATGGAGATTGAAATTAGATGACTCTGCTATAGGAGAGTGCTCCAGAAAGAAGCTGGAGGAAGAGCCATCTGACTGGTCCATGTGCTCAAGGAACAGAGAGGTCAGAATGGGGGATACACACTGATGGAGGAAGTTAGTGAGGTGTTCAGGGACAAAGGCTTTGCCAGACTCTGGAGACCATAGAAGTCACAGCCTGAGGTATGCGTTTCATCACGAGCACAGTGAGTTTTGAAAACTTCATGCAACTTGGTTGCAAGTCTCAGCCAGCTGATGAAGCAAATGTGAATATATCTGGGCTGCCCTAATTATGGTATTTTATTTACTCAGATGGAGGCCTAATGGAAATTCAAACACTGACCTGTAGGGTAGGGATGATGTATTGGGTTCTCTTTGTTCTAACAAAACATGTCCCTCCATGCAGTGCCCAAACGCCTGAGGGACAGGTCATCATGTGCAATAGTTTTTCTGTACTGAAAGAGACCTGAAGGCATATCCTTGATTAAATCTTCTTGTTTACTCTGGTGGCCACTTGACAAGGTGGCACGGTGGCTCGTAATTTCAACATAATGAGAGTTGGGTATAGAACCTTTTCTTTCTCACTATTTCAGTATGAAACCCATAAGCAGCAAAAACAGTTTTGATAGATACTTGGTGGATTAATTATCTAATGCAAATTACAAACTACCAGAAAGGGAGGAGCTTAAAATACATTTATTATGTCATGGATTCTGTGAGTCAGGAATCTGGGCCCAATTTAGCTGGGTCCTCTGCTCAAGGTCACAGAGTGTCTGCTGAGCTGCACTTTCCCCTGGAGTCTTTACTAGGGAAAAATTCACTTCTGGAATCACTCAGGTTGGCAAAATTCATTTCCTCGTAGTTGTGGGACTGAGAGTCCAGGGTACTCATTGACTGGCACCTGAAATCTACCTAGAGCCTCTAAAGGCTGCTCTCACCCTTGCTCTATGGCCCAGCCAGATAGCAAGATGAAATCTGTATAACACAACGTGCTTGTGGGCATGGCAGCATACCAGCTTGGTTTGCCACATTCTTTTTGGTTAGAAGCAAGTCCCAAGACCCACCATTACTCAGTGTGTGGAGTAATCAGAGGAGAAAAGAGACATAGGGCTACCTAAAGACTGCACTAGATTTTATTTTTAAAAAATTGTGCTGGGCGTGGTCGCTCATGCCTATAATCCCAGCACTTGGGAGGCAGAGGCAGTAGGATTGCTGAGTTCAAGGCTTGCCTGAGCTATATAGTGAGCTCTGGCCCAGTCTGAACTACAATGCAAGACCCTGTCTCAAAAAAAAAAAAGGCTATTTGTCTTTGGAAATCTTACCCCACAAATATTATAATATAATATAATATAATTAATATAATATAATATAATATAATATAATATAATATAATATAATAGTTCAGAGTTGCCAATAAGCAGATATCTCAAATGTTTTTTCTTTGGTAAATTTCAACTTTGTTCTGCACTGGTATCTTCTCCGGGTAGAAAAGGAGGTACATCTTTTAAACATGAGCTTAAAACTGTTGTTTTTTGGTTTTTTTTTTTAATCAAAAGGGACTTCACACTTATTGATTTGTTTTTGACAGTCCAAGACTACCTTCTGCCTCTCTGAGGTAATATCACTCTCTCCTGTACAACACATTCCAAATGAATCTATTGAATTTTTTTCAGCCTTTCTAATGAGGAGATAAACCTTCTTTGGAATATTTGTGAATAGATACACTCACAATATACCCTACTATCTTTGGGAAGAGGGCAATTGTAAAAGATTGCCAGAAAAAAAAAATAGATCACAAAAAAGTAGCTTGAGTTTTGGAGCAGCCTGTTTGGTAGGTTCAGTGTTCACATCCTTTTAACAAAGATATGCCTTTCACTGTCATTCTTTTTCCAACTAGTCACTTTGTGATTTCAATTGCTCTTGGAAACTTCAGTACCAAGGTTATTAGATCCAAAGTGTGAAGTTATTTAATCAGAAGTGGTAAAAAGTGGCTGCCAAGATTCCCCATGAGTACCATGATCCACCCTCCCCGCATCCTCTCCCATTACCACTGTCCTTTTGTTCAAATGGAACATTGGTGTCTTCTGAATCTTATGTAAAGCACCATGTACTCTGGGTTCTAAGATGAGACCCCTGTCTAACTTTTCCACCCAGATGTCTTTCCCCAAGCGTCTCCCATTTAGCATGTAAGATCTGTTCCCACTGTAGATTGATGTGAACCCAACAAGATTCAGAAACATATATTTTTCTTTAGCCTTGAGAATTCCAAGAGGGAAAAATCACTTGAAATTCTTTCTAAAGGAAAGAAGTAAACTACTAGCTGGTTCCCTGACTTGTTTGGCTCCTTCCTTAGAAAATCTCTGCTGCCAACCTTTCCAGGTTTCCTGAGTCAGAGAAACAAAATTTAGAACATGTAAGTGTTGACCAAGACAAATGCCACAACTTTGATCCGCTGAGTATGAATAAATTAAGAATTCTCTTTGAAATACACAAGGCTTCAAGAGGAAGGAGAGAAAGTATTTGGAAGGGTACAGCCATGTAAGGAGGAGTTGCCAGCCATAGAAGGCTTGAAAAAATGGCCAGAAACAGTTTATCAAACCTGAAAGTGGCCAGATTTGCTCATCTGCACTTTAAAGGAACATTAGTCTTTATCTGTTTACCTGACATTACTACATGAGAGGGAATTGCAGAGTTGATACTAACGTTTCTTTCGGAAAATGAACCCTGTATCCCATTGCCTGTTGCTAAGATCTCAGTGTGTGATATTGCATAGCTAATGTTTGATATCCAATAATGCACCAGTTTGAAATTATAAATGAATAAAGGATGTTATAAAGAGGACAGAGCCCTATTAGTCTCCTTAGGTCCAGCAAATATAAAAATAAGTAATGGCCTTTGACTGCAGTAGGCAAAAGATGAGTGACTTGTTTGGAAAAAATGGCATTATAAAATAGGCAAGGCCACATCTGCCTCAGGATGTAAAATGGCATCTTAAAGTGTCTAAGATAGAAAATTTAACATCTACAGAGCTTCAAGATCTCAGAAGAAAAGAGGTATTTTAATAACAACGATGCTGATGACTTATGTCCTTATTCACTGTAGCTATTATTAGTATAGCTATAACACAGTGATTTCAAGGTCAGCCTGACCTACATAACCAGACCCTTTCTCAAAAAAATCAACTTTAAATAAAAAAGGCATCTTAATAAGAGCACTGTGTACCACAGCATTTCCTTCATTGCAGATGAAAGCCTAAAGAAAGGCCAATTTATTTTTTCCCAGCAAAATTATTACCACAAGCTCTATAAATATAGAATATGTTCTTAAATGATAAAAAGATTGTCAGATACTCATGTTTCTCCTAAGAAACAAATGGTATAGTAGTTCTTTTTCTGACACAATACATGCTTTAAAAGATAATTTCACCTATAAACCACATTGTGGAGTATGTGGCTATAGAAAAGAAAGATGTTACAACATGAGATTTTTTTTCCTGACTAAGCACTAACCAACAACAAAAATGAATAATCAATTATTTTCAAAAGTTGATGTCATAGCCAGGCGTGGTGGCTCACGCCTGTAATCCCAGCACTTGGGAGGCAGAGACAGGAGAACTGCTGAGTTCAAGGCTTGCCAGGGCTACATAGTGAGCTCAGGGCCAGCCTGAACTACAAAGTGAGACCCTGTCTCAGTGATGTCATATAACTCAAATGCTTGTGCTCTGAAGACAAATACAATAATATAATCTCAATCAATTATCAATAAGATTTTTGTAAAAAATGACAAATTTTCTGGGAAGATGAAAATAAGTGTTTGTTTTTTTGTTTTTTTTGTTTGTTTTTCTGGGTCAATAGACTAAGACACCCAACGAGCCTACTTTTTTTGTTGTTGTTGTTTTATTGAGATAGGGTCTCACTTTATAGTTCAGGCTGGCTCTGAACTCACCATGTAGCACAGTCAAGCCTCGAACTCACAGCAATCCTCCTGCCTCTGCCTCCTGAGTACTGGGATTACAGGCATGAGCCACCATACCTGGCATTGTGGTATGCGGTACCAGGGTACAAACTCAGGACCTCCCGTTTGCAAGGCAGATGCCAGAACCACTGAGCTAAAGCCTATTCTACACTTACTTTATGCAACATGATAGCTTATTATATAACAAATACTGTTCTGGTACTTTCTATATGTTGTAATTCATTTGATTCAATAACCCTAAGATGCAGTTTTTAGCCAAGTGATGAGTACACTCAAATCATTTTAGGGTTGACTAAGTTCTGTAACAAATGTTCCCCAAATCAAAATGCTTTACACAATCCAATATTTATTTCTTGTGTGCATCAGTCATTTTGAGGATGAGTGGACAGTGAGAGGAAATAAGGAGTATGGAACTTTTTGTGAGAGGTTTTAGGTGTCAACCCAGTATGGCAGAAATACTGCTGTCTGCATTCCAATGGGCAGAACTGGCCACCTAACCCCACATAAAGATAATGAAAAATGTGGTTTGCCTTTGTTACCAGGAGGGAAAAGAAACAGGATAGTAGACATGTACCAATATTCCTGCTATGGATAGGCACTAGTATTATCCCTGCTTTATAGCTAAGAAAATTAAAACAGAATATTCAATAATAAAACTATACAGTTAGATACCCAATATCATGAAACCATACAGATAAGAATTTAAACATAGGCAGTCTTACTCTGAAGCCTATGTGTGTAATCACAATTATCCTCAGGTTCCAAACTGTGATTCTCAAGACATCACTATTTTGTGTGATAATTTCATCCCAGATCAAACTCCAAGCTGTTATGTTTTATATTTTTAATTGGTGAGTGTGCCTTTCACAGAGTACCAATCACAAAGCACATGCAGAGTCTGTCATTCAAATGAAATAAGATTTGAAAGTCTGTAGGAACCTTGTACATTAATTAGTCCTTCACCTTCATTGCCTGTACTCTTGTCCAATCTCAGACTACCTTCTCACCAGCCATCGCTAACACCACTAATACATTCTACCAACCAGAAGTTAGAATAAAAGAAAAAAAATGCAGTAAAGCTTTGACAGTGCTTAAGAAGTTCATAGGGAGTTCAGTGAATTTCTTTGTGTCTATACCTGGAATTAACCAGACACTTGGCTCTTTTCCTATAGTGCGTGGCTAAGAATATCACACTATGAGCTACTGCTGAGTTTAGCTCCACTTCAACCTCATGCTTGGCAGCCGTTGATACATCACTTTCCTTACCCACTACTTCTGTGTCTCGTGTGTCCAGAGACATTTGAAACCCTACTATTGAGGCTCCCTGGTGTTGCCTTTCCCTGAAGTCTTATAGACAACCTCATACTTCCCTGGCCAGACCCTTGGAAATCTGTCCACCCTGCCTGTCAGATGGGCACATGTCAACACACCACCTGTTCTGGCAGGAAACCGATTTCTCCTGTTTCTTCCTCCCTTAGGAAATGTGCTTGTTTCTGACATCTGTCCTCACTTCACACACTGAGACAAAGAAGTCATTTCATTTCTCAAGCCACCTCTCCCACTTCTTTTAAAAATTATTTGATTTACTTCTCAACAAGAAAGTTGATTCCTTTGTTTTCTTCCTAAATACTCAAACTATTCTTGTTTACTTGCAGAATGTTGTGCCTCAATGTTTTACACTGCCCTTATTTGATTATTTTGGGAATCTTTATTCTATCTCTTCTCACTGCTTTCGATGATACTTAAGTATTTTCATCTGCATCAGCTACTGATCTTACTTGTTTATTGCTATTCTTGAATATTCTGCCATTTATGTTGTATGGGATTGGCTAAGGGATTTTTTTTAAGAACATATAATTTTCATTTTCGTCCTAAAGCTCAGACACCTGTGTTGTTTAAAATACAATTTCTTTGGGGTGTGTAAAGAAGAAGGTTCCTATCTCACTTTCATGTAGGCAGTTCAGATGGATTTTCTTCTTTCTACAGAATCATCCTGTGATCTTGAAAAAGTGGAGTTGTAGGACAAAGTGTATTTAAAGAAAGATATTATGGGACCGGAAGTTAATTCTGTGACTCAGATGTCTCCCATATTAAGTAAGTCATCTGAACATTGTGTACTTTGGTTTCACCTTATTATAAAACGGAAACCAATAAAAATGAAGCAACCAAAATACACGCACCCAAAATATTTCCAATAAGTGGCTCATTAAAATAATCTTTGATATAGTATGGGTGAAAAGTTAATGAACTTAACCACAGGTTTGTTTCTGATTTGTTGGTATTTGGAAACTTTCCATTCTTTCCTTCTTCTGTTTCCTCCTATCAAACTTGGAGCAAGTTTTTCTTTGTAGAACATTTTCCAGTGAACAAACATAAAATTTTTAATGTGTTTAGAGCATTATGAAAATTTTAGTAAACTACATGGAAAGGTAAAGATAGTGAGATTTGACATCTGTGCTCTTGGACATGACATGGGTTCCAGTGTCCACATCACTGTGCCCTCTCTAAAAAACTGTCACAAGTTAATGGTATACTCTTCACATTGGCAGGAAAAAACACAGGAGTTCAATTTCTGGTTCTATGCTGTGTCATTCTCAAAATGAATGCTAATTTCTCTAAGCCTTAGTGTCCACATAACTGAAGATTTCTTTGGGGACAGAGGATTAAATAAGGAAAAGCATGGAAGAGAGCTTGGCATTTGGTTAAACACCCAACCATTTGCTCTCCCATACATTTTTTAAATTGATTTTTATTGGTATATTTTATATATACACTATGATCACATTCAACATTGAGAGTTTATACCAGTACATGAAACATCTTGATTGTCATTTTTCCTATTTCCCAGCCCTCCCTACAACTCCCATCCCCCATAAATAAAAGCTTTGTTTCCTTTTCTTACCATCCAAGTTTTCCTTCTCTTCTTTACTTACTCCTAACTTCCCTTTTCCCTTTTCCCTTTTCCCTTTTCCATTTGAATATTTTATTCCTATTTCACAATACCTAACATATATTTTGGAACTCATTTATACTTTCAGTTTCTCATATCAGAGAAGTGATATGGTATTTACACATCTGTGCCCTACTCATTTCACTTTTGAGTATGTCTTCAAGTTATATACTTTTGAGTATAAATGACTTAGACTTATTATTATTATCTATGGCTGATTAATACTCCATTTTATTAAAACACACACACATATCTTCTTTATCCACACTCCTGTTGATGGGTACAAACTGAGGGGCTATAAACATGGGTGCACATATGTCACTGTGATATTAATAATTTAATTCTTTCATGAATATACCCAGCAAGGAAATATCAGGGTTAAATGGAACCTCTAATCCTAGTTTCACAAAAGTACTTTTTTCTTCCTTCAAGTATTATTCCCTGATGAGTTCTGTTTTCTTGGATTCTTTCAGCCTTCACTGTTGATTATCACAGGAAAAGAGAGGATGAACACACATTACAGTGCAGAGGTTGTCACGTAGCTCTGAGGAGAAAATACAGACGTTTTGATTCTACAGTGTGACAGTAACATTGAAAGCCAAGCTTTTGAAAAAGACAAGAACCTACTATGTGCCAAGACTACACATTGCAAGAAGGGTAGTCTTTACAACTGGATATTCATGGGTAAAAAGATGAAGTTGAATCCCTATCTTATATTATGCACAAAAGTCAACTCGGCATAGATTTTAAGACTTAAATGTAAGACTTAAAAAATTATAGCATTACTAGAAGAAAACATAGGGGAAAACTTCTTGATATTGGTCTTGGTGATAGTTTCTTGGATAACAAAAGTGAAGTGAAACTATGTATAAAACTAAAAAGTTTCTGTACAGCAAAGAAATCAACAAAGTGAAAAAGTGACCTGTGGGATGGGATGAAATATTTACAAATCATATATCTAATAATGGGCTAATATCCAAAATATATAAGTAGCTTTTACAACTCAATAGCAAAACACTAATCCAATTAAAATAGCAAAATACAAAACTATATTTTTCTGAAAGAATACATAAAATTGGCCAAGAAGAATATGAAAGGTGCTGGGCATCACTAAGAATCAGGGTAATGCAAGTGAAAACCATTAATTGATATCCTTTCACATCTGCTAGAGTGGCTGTTAGCAAAATGTCAAAAAATAAGTGTTGGTAAGAATGTGGAGAAAAAGGAATGTTTATATGCTGTTGGTGACAATGTAAATTAATATAGCCATTAAGCAAAACAGTATGGTAAGCCCTCCAGAAATTAAGACTATAGCCACCATATGATCCAACAATCCTGCTTCTGGGTGCATAACTTAAGAAAAAAAAACTCACGATGTTGAAGAGATACCTGCACTGACATGCTTATTATACCACAATTTAGAATACCCAAGATATAAAAGAAAGTGTTCACTGGGCTGGAAATTTAGCTCAGTGGTTCCAGTGCCTGCCTCACAAGTGCAAGGTCCTAAGTTTGATCCCTGGTAACCACATACAATACTGGGCATGGTGTCTCATGCCCACCAGCAATCAATACCAGAACCATAGTGCCAGGTGTGGTGGCTCATGCCTATAATCCCAGCACTCGGGAGGCAAAGGCAGAGGCAGGAGTATTGCTGAGTTCCAGGCTTGCCTGGGCTAATAGTGAGCTCAGGGCCAGCTTGAACTACAAAGTGAGACCCCATCTCAAAAAAAAAAAAGTGTTCACTAACATGAAAAAAAAGAAAATGTGGTGTATGTGTATACACATATGTATATGTTCACAAACAGAACATACACATATGCACATGCTATGGAATATAATTCACCCTTAAAAAACGAGGGAAACCCCTTTTCATTCTGCAAAAATTGATCTTATGGAAGCAGAGAACAGAGTGGAGATTATCATGGGTTGGGTGTGAGAAGTAGAAAAATCAGAACATTTTTGATTGAAGGTTGACATATTCTAAATATGTCTGTCTTTCTCATTGCTGAAGCAAAATACCCAGCACCTAGAGTTTAAAGAGGATAAGGTTTATTTGGCTCACAGTTCAGAGAGGTTTTAGTCCATAGCCAGCTGGCTTTAAGATGAGGTGGCACAGCGGAGGGGCATCACAGAGGAGATAGTTCTTTGAAGGCAGCAAAGTGGAAAGTAGCAAGTGACAGGCAACAAGCAACAACTCTTTCTGTCTCTTCTCCATTGTCCAGGCTACCCACCCTTAGGGCAGGTAGCACTCACACCCAGGGGCCCTTAATCCTGGCATTACACTATGAATCAATCCCAGCATCACATCCTGGAACCTAGAAGCACATACTCAAAATCCAGCCTCCCCAAAAGCTCACCTATGGTTGCATGAAGCTTTGGGAAGACATCTAGATACTAGCCATTACATATGTTAAGGTAAAATTATGATAAGTATGAACTCCTTTCAGGGAGGGTTTCTGGTTTTGCTCTGGAGTCACATGTCTATCCAAGAGGAAGTTTAGAGGGACCAAAGTGGTCCTCGTGGCCTGAGGATCCAAAATTCTGCTGCCTAAATAAAAGAACCAAGAAATGCTGTAAAGCAGTGGACTAGAGGGGCAGAGAAAGTCTGAAAGTGACATGAGAAGGTCATTTTATGATATCAAGAGTAATTTTATGATAACAACAAGAGACTACAGCCACAACTACAAACTTCGTGCCAGACGCCAGGTACAGACAAGATGAGCTGCATACACTGGAACAAGGGAAGGCAACAGACACAAAGTCCAACGAGGCCTGGAGCAAACAGTCCAGGAGAAAGAGACAGAGTTACCCAGAAGGAGTGAAATTAATTTTCCTTCACTACTTTTGAGAATGAAGGGATCCAAAACAAGGCAGAATCTGAGGACAAAAATAAAGAATCTGCTTATTTTCGCTCAGCTAAAGATGACGTATAACTTTTTCCCTAAGTAAATGAGAACTGGCCTTGTATTAAAGCTTGCTTTCTACCTGCTCCTTTGTAAAGGAGGGGGATCTCACCTAGAACATCTAACTACTTCACAGAGTTGGGGTGAACAGAGAAAGTGACTTTTTAAAAGCTAAAATTTGAAGGCACACAGGATAAAAGTGGCAACCTCCCACAATAACATAATAGTTTTTTTATACGAGAATAGGTTACCTGAGGACAGCCACCAAAATTTACACACCTGTGGACACAACATCCCAGCCCAGTCACTTATCTATAGGAGTGGTCCTAAATAAAGCTCTCTAGGCCTAGATGAACTTCACTACTTATTGCCTAAAGCAGTCCTTGTTCAGGGCTGAAGTCACTGGACTAAAAATACAACTACCAATCAACACCTCCTTGTTGTTTCTAGCTATACGGATGCTAAGGGCAAAGAAACATCTCCAAATAGACTTCAAAGAGCCCATAGTTCTTCAGGACACTAATTCACACCAGTATTGTGTAAAGCAGAATAGATGTGTGGTACAGTTACCAATAATGTCAACAAACTCAAGGTGTTAGCGTGTGAAATGAGGTGGTTATTTTGATGACAGTGATTATATTAAATGGTCTTCCTTACAATCACAGGGTACTTTTAGATCATGGATGCTAAAATTACCAACCAGTAATTTGGAGATCAAATTTACAGCAACTATTCAAAATAAATTGGTTCATTTTCACTCAGTGGCATTAAGCAATATACGGAATATGAAGTTCTTAAATAGGTTTGTACCACATCTTTCCAGCTCAAGTTCATTGCTATTCTGAACAAATGGTTCTTTCAGACATTAGAGGAGACATTTCTGCTGTTATCACAATGAAAATTTTAAAAACACATATCTAGAATCTATGGGTTATCTTCATACTATATCTTAGAAACTTTGGAAACTATTCTGTAATGCCAGTCCTCTGGCCTCATGAAGAGTCTGTGTCCTTGATTATCCATCAAGCTTAGCCTAAGCCTCCATTTTAGATGTAGAAAGTACGATCATTTACTCATATATTTCTGAGCATCCATGGATGGTTTACACTCTTGGTGGTTGCTCATTTAGGAACTGGGTTTGGCCACATGGAGGAGAAACCCAACTATTGTGGTTTTTTCAAACAGGAAGAAGGGTGTGTTTACTAATATTTTCAGAGTCTATGGGTGATCACCCCAAGGACCCTGGAAAATCTTCAGTGCTCCCAGCCATCTTCAGTATTTCTTTGCCTTATCCTTAGCACATGGCCTTCGCTTCAGGTATGTAGCCTCATCGTCACAAAATGGCCACCCCTTTCCAAGCAGCCCTTTCCTTGTTCTCTGTAGGAAGCACAATAGGCAAAGCCTAAAAAGAAATGCCCAAAATAAGAAAGCAAAACTTTCCCAGAAACCCTTGGGAGATTTTTGTTTGCTTAATTTTGTGGTGCTGAGGCTCAAACCCAGGACCTTGTTGGGGATCAAACCCTGGGTCTTGCTCATGCTAGGCCCAGCTGACTTTTAATTGTATCTTTATGTCTTGAAATGAGTGCCAGCACCTTTCCCGAAGCCCAGGAACACAAGCACTGTAGCAAGATATATTCCTTTCTGAAACAAGATACAAATATGTTGGTAAGAGAAAGACTACTAAGGACTTCCCAATATCTGCCATTTTAGATCCTGGACATGAATGTCTCTGTAATGCTCTTGCCTCATGGGGGCTGGGGAGGGGAGGATGCTTCTGGCATCTTCTTCCCAATCCTATAGCCTGTTACCTTATTGCACTTTTTCCCTTATTCACTCAGTGAACCACTACTTTTAAGCAACTTCTATGTGGAAAGGACTATTTTAGATATTAGGAATATGGATAGAATCAAGGTTTTCTGTTGCTTTGGCCCTCTATTTTGATTATAAAAAGAGAATGACAGAATCTCAGAAAGCCTACTTATAAAGAAAATATGACAATGCCAGAGTCAAGGCTAACCATATTCACAGTGAATAGAGGTCTTGGGGGGAGGCTTGGGACTTCTGTGTCCAGGTGTTAAGGATAATGTGGTTGAACTGTTTAGTTTCTCAACTCCTTAGCATGGTCCTCACTGCCATACCCTGTGCAGAGTCCTCTACTCCAACTAATCAACTCAACATGGGATTTGTCTTCTCTCGATTCAAAACCTTCCATGAGATGCTGCTCCCTGCCTTCTGCCAAGCCAGGCTCTTCAAACCATCACTCATATCAGTCCTTTTCCCTAAAGTCACCACATGCTGCACTCCCTGCCATCCTCATGCTGTTGTGACTCTCCCTCAGCGTTTCTACGTAGCCATGTTCCTCTCCCCACCCCTTTGTCCCTATATGAAGCTCTTCCTGGTTTATGATGAAATGGCAGGCTCCTAGAAGGGCACCAGGGTCTCCACAGCCTCAGACACTCTCCTCCTGTGCATGGTGTTACTCTGGGTCCTGAAAAGGCCATCTGTCATTAGAGCTGCTGAGCTGCTGCAGGTTTAAGATATGAACAAGATTTCTTTTCAGCGTGCTCAGTTTTCTAGGCAATTTACATTTGAAACTGCAAAGCAGTGGGTGTGAAACTGCTTCCAAACTTCTCAGGGTGGTGACGTAATCATGGGGCGGCCATCTGTGTTTCCTCCATCTGTTAAAGCTGCTCTGCACCTAATCAAGCGCAATGCACCAACTTGAGCCTCGCCTTTCCACGCAGCCTCTCCGACTGAACCACCCCCTGGGCAGTCCATGCGGGGCTCTGCACAGATTTGTAGATGGGCTCTAGCTCCACTACAATGTGAATAAACCCATGATCCTCAGTTCCCTCATCGATAATACAGGAGAGTTATAGATCCTCATAAACTTATGTGATTGTTAAATGTGAAAATATATAAGAATCCTGTGTGCATATGTTAAAGTCTGCACATATGAATTCTCTGCTTCTTTCCTATTACACTGTCATGCTTGGATAATCAATGTTCATTTGCACAATCTCTTTTCCCTCCCTTGTTGTGAAATCCTCCAAGACTACATCACATCTTACTGGCTTTCACATAAGGGAGAGTGAAGTGTTAGAGAATTAAGAATAATAAAACCATGACTGGTGCAATCCTACCATTCAGGAGACCAAGGCAGGAGGATTGCAAATTCAGGTGAGCTGGTATCCTGTCTAAAAGAGGCATGATCTTGGTCAAAGACTCGCCACACATCTGTGTGACTTTGAGCCATTTCATTCATCAGTAACACAAAGGGTTTAGTTTGAAGGATTGCTAAGATCTATATGTCTAATCTAAATCTTTTAAAAGAGGTAGTGAGTGAATGGACACCCAGTAAGCTTCATGCCCACGTCTTGTACCTTGTGTCACAGGTGTCCAAGTGAAAGTGACATAATGGCACTGTGGTTAACAAGGTCATTCCTTTTCAGTGGCCAGTCAAGTCCTGCAGAAGTTCATCTTAACCTTCTAGTTAACCTCCTAGGCCACAGAAGGAAGGCGTCTCTTGGACCAGAAACCCCACCCCCAGGCAAATTCAGAGCGGCTCCCAGCAATTCCCACAAATTCTCCTACTCCCTGATTCCTATGGCTCAGCAAGGCTGCCCAATAAGGTTAATATTCAACTGCCCAGCAAGGATAATGTGAGGTTTCTGGTGGGAATGAGAAACTGAGTCACCAGAGTCTGTATTCAGGTTGTATAGCTTCCTTTCCATTTTACACATGCAGCTGACCCTAGAAACTGGTGAGCAAACATTTCAGCACCTTCTCCACCCACGGACAATGTGATCGAGGTTGGTGTTGATGCTGAGAATGGCTTTCAGATCATCAGGGAAAATGCTATATGAGTCAGTTAATTCAACTGCCAATTCTATTTCTACTAACATCTCTATGTAAGGAGATTTTCCTTTTCAACCTATTTATTTAAAAATTAGACCGAAGATGACAAACATGCAGTATGGCCAATGAGTTTACATGTCCCTTCAAGTGAATATTAAGCAAACTTTGGCTGAAGGTCTCTGTTGTTGGCCTTTTCCTGATCATCACAATTTTTGCTACATTTTTTTCTGACAAATTTTTCTTGAAGAATGCTAAGACACAGGATCATTTTTCATGAACTTTATTTCTGCCTCCTAAGAAGAGGACCATTAAACTGAATATAAGTTTTTATGATTAATTAAAACTTACAAAATATCAAACTGATTGGAGGAGAGTTTTGGAAAGGAGCTGAAAAATACAAGTGTCCAGGTAGAAAGATAAGCTAGATGTGGTTTGTAGTGTTCTCACTGAGCAGTTCATAGTTTTGCTCCTGGCTGCTGCTTATGAGAGGTCTGAAGTCATAGAAGAAGGTGACTGCTCTTCTGTGTCTCTACCAGAAACAAGGTTGCTGCCAAAGATGTGGAGCTAGGAGAAGTTGGAAGCCCGGATGCTTCTTCCTGGAGTGGCACATTCCACTCAGCTTTTGTGCTTTGGATCATACCACACTAGGTTTGAGCAAGACAGGTATACTTTCTGCTATATGCGGCCTTTCTACACTGGACAAGACCCCGATATGAGGATGACTGAATCAGGAAGGACAGTATCAGTGCTAGCTACATTAGGCTTTTAATGCTATTCTACAAAGAGCTGATAATATTTAGTAAGAATATTTTAATAATAATAGTAATAATATTTTAAGTTCTCTATCATTGGGCCCCTGATAATAAAGACAAACTAGTACTTCATAAGAAATGACTATATGATGAATAATATATATATCATCCCTGCTAAAGGTGAAAAGGAAAGGATGGGAGGGGAAGAAACCCAAGATCCTGCATGTACTTTTCTGGGTGCTGCCATATTTGGTCCCATTAAGAACCTCAGAATCCTGCTCTTTTCTACTACACTCCAATGCCTTTGTGTTTTGGCAAGTGAGTTGTTGGCTAGTTAGCTAGGCAGATATAGATAACCCAAGATACAGGACCCGTATAAAACTCTCTTTTTCTTCTGGTCCCTGGATTCCACACCGGGTACATGCCAATTTTACCTTGGTGGTTGATGGTGGGAGGCTTTGGGTGTGTCTGGAGGATGAGCTCTCTCCAGCACATAAATGGGAGATTTCAAGGTGGTGTTCTCTAACAGGCTCACCACCAAATGCTGTCAGGAAACTAAAATTGTTCAGTCTATTTTGAGACAAAGCTCCAAGTTTCCTCCGGCTTCTCCTCAGCACAAACTGAAGTTCGTGGATCTAACCACTGCTTTTTGCCTCACATTTTAGACAGAAACTTACAGCTAGAGTTTGTACTCAAATTCACATCTGTATATTGGCCCCTTATTCTTCTAAAGGGCTTAATACAATTACAGGGTCTCAGGTGAGACCATGGGTCCTGCATTCTCCAGTTTGAAAATAAAAAGAAGCTAAGAGTTGACTCAAAACATGAGCACAGAACCAAGAATAAAAACATAATTGCCCACCGCATGTTTAAACACCTCACAGGCTGGGGGCGGATGTAGCTTATTTACTTTTTGAGTATAAATTACAGCACTTTCCCACTTTGAGACAGAAACTTGACCTGAGAGACCAAATTTTCTTTTCTTTCCTCTTTTTATAACAAGTAGAAATGGTTCAGTGAAAGGTGTGTTGGTTTTCATCCCAGGTGAGAAAGTAGGAGGGTACAAATTCTTACTGCATCTAAGTTGCATATGAGACTAGACTATGTACTAATATAAATAGTAACAAGAAGTGGAAAATTTCACAAATCCCCCCCCATTACTGGCTTTTGACATTTGGCCCTGGGTCCTGGAGTCTTCATGATCACTGTGCAGTCCAGGGAAATGATGGAGGTTGACACACATGGGTAAGCTTTTCCTGGAAATGGGTTTGGAGGAAGCTTATTATAAACAATAAGTCCTTGTGTATGGGATTGAAAATAAACTCAGACAGTGCTTAAGGTTACAGCTATGTGTTGAAAGGTGAAAAGCCACCATCTGTCACCTACCCACATGGCCTCACGGAAGCATTTGCCTCTGCCTGGAATTCCATTCCAGAAACTCCTGCTAAGTGAGTAGGCAAGTTTTCATTCAGAGTCTAGTGACTTAGGGATAGATTTCCATGGTATTTAATCTAGATTTTTTTTTTTTTCTTTTTGAGACAGGGTCTCGCTTTGTAGTTCAGGCTGGCCCTGAGCTCACTATGGTGCCCAGGCAAGCCACCGCGAACTCAGCAATCCTCCTGTCTCTGCCTCCCGAGTGCTGGGATTACAGGCGTGAGCCACCACGTCTGGCATTGTGGTATGCGGTGTTGATTGTTGGTGGGCGTGTCTCCATGCCCAGCATTATATGTGGTTACCGGGGATCGAACTCAGGACCTTGCGCTTGCGAGGCAGGTGCCGGAACCACTGAGCTAACCCTCCGGCCCTTTAATCTAGATTTTTAAGCACACAATTTTTTGGTTTCTTCTAAGAAAGGAGGCAATGTTGTATTACGTAGTCCTGTGGTCAACTCTTTACTGGTCACCCAAATGTCACAGGCCAAGGGAATATCCTACGTCAACTTTTATATAGTTTTCTTTATTAACTATGTTATCTTATTTAGTTACATCTTTGTTGGCTCTAAACTACATGAATGAAAAACGGTGCAAACTTTCAAATTTGTTCCTCAGATGCAAAAAAACACCACAGTTTTCTATCATTGCTCTCAATTCTATGCAAAAGTTCTTGTTCAGTAAATGATATT
>PVIC010000685.1:75403-111595 GCA_004025085.1 Thryonomys swinderianus | reverse complement strand
GAGTTTGATCCTGGTAACCACATATAATGCTGGGTATGGTGACTCACGCCCACCACCCATCAATACCACATACCACAGTTCGGGGGGCTGTGGTTCACGCCTGTAATCCCAGCACTTGGGAGTCAGAGGCAAGAGGATTGCTGAGTTTGAGGCTTGCCTGGGCTACATAGTGAGCTCAGGGCCAGCCTGAACTACAAAGGGAGACCCTGTCTCAAATAGATAGATAGATAGATAGATAGATAGATAGATAGATAGATAGATAGATAGATAGATAGATAGATAGATAGATAGATAGATAAATTCTCTAGGGCCAGGGATTTAGCTCAGTGGTGCCCGTGTCTGCCTGGCAAGTGCAGGATCCCAACTTAAATCCCCAGTACCACACACCACAACGTTGGGCATAGTGGCTCACACCTGTCGTTCCAGCACTTGGGAGGCAGAGACAGGAGGATTGCCACTAGTTTGCCGCTAGCCTGGGTTACATAATGAGTTCAGGGCCAGTCTGAACTACAAAGCGAGATCCCATCTCAAAAAAAATTAAAATTAAAATTAAAAATGTTATCTGGAGCCAGATCACCTCAGCTTCCCTCCCTCTGGTAACAGGAGAGAGGTAGAGGCAATCCATCCTGGAAAACAGGGTGCAGGGACTGAAAGTAATAAAATGAAGGAAAGAGGATGCAATACAGAGGAATCTGGGGACAAGTAGGCCAACAAGAAAGCGGCATCAAAAAAAAAAGGAAGCTGCATCACTTTCCCATCACCACCAAGTAGGCCATGCTCAAGGATCACTCCAAACAAGTGGGGCAGTAATTCCCACACACATAGAACCAACCCCAACAGACAGCTTTGTTTAATTCCTGAAGCTGACTCCACCAAGGCAAAGGAGAACCAGAGGACAGAAAATCACGGGGCAGAAATGTGTCACCCATGCAGAACGACAGGCCGGAAGTGCTCCTAAAAACGTGGACTTCCAGGCCACGAAAGAAAGTCTCTAGAGTGTAGTTCCAGCATTCTAGGAAGCTGAGGCAGGAGGATCACAAGTTCAAGCTCAAAGCGGGCAACTTAGCAAGACCCTGTCTCCAAATAAAAATATGAAAAATGGAAAAGCTCAGGGCAAAGACCCTGCGTTCACTATCTAGTACCCCTCCAAAAAGACCAAAAAGCTCCAGAAACACTCTCTCCAACCCTTCCCAGTTGATTCCCAGCACACCTTGGCTCCGGCACACAGGAGTCCTGCCAGCCTGAGAACCTGTTTCGGAGGATCCTCATGGTACCCGCACTTCAGGGCACAGTTGCTCACCTGGCTAACACTTTGGAGACCAAACTCCACTGTGTGTCAAGGCCACCAGACCTGTTTTTTGTTTCTTTTTTTTTTTATTGAATTCTTTATTGGTACAATTTATATACATCTCAAAATCACATATAACATTGGGAAATTTGTACCAGTATATGCCACAAGTTAATTCTCATTTTCACCAGACCTGTTTTTGAGCTCGGGAAGTACGGGCAGAGAGGCCAGGTCTGCTGAGTCTGTTCTCCCGCGGATGGACTCCTGGCCCCTATCGCTGTGAGCCATTCCAAAGAAGGCTGTGCTAGAGCTTGTCTTGAACAAGTATTTTCTTTTAGTTTCTTTCTTTTTTTTTTTTTTTTTGCTTTTTGAGACAGAGTCTCGCTTTGTAGTTCAGGCTGGCCCTGAGCTCACTATGGTGCCCAGGCAAGCCGCCGCGAACTCAGCAATCCTCCTGCCTCTGCCTCCCGAGTGCTGGGATTACAGGCGTGAGCCACCACACCCAGCACTGTGGTATGCGGTGTTGATTGTTGGTGGGCATGTCTCCACACCCAGCATTCTATGTGGTTACCGGGGATCGAACTCAGGACCTTGCGCTTGCGAGGCAGGCGCCGGAACCACTGAGCTAACCCTCCGGCCCTTCTTTTAGTTTCTTGTTCTTTGAGACAGTCTGACCACAGAGCTCAGGCTGGCCTCAAATTTGAAGCAGTCCCCCTGCCTCAGCCTCCCAGAGTCCTGGGATCACAGGCATGTACCACCAACATCCGGCTGTGTTTGTTTTTATAAACCAGGACTTTCAATGTGCCTAGCTATGGGCAGTGAAACCAGGCAGGACTTTGTGTCCCAGGCACGTGGCTCATCCTTGGCGCAGTCCAGCATGTGTGCTCACAGCTGGGAGGAGGGAGGGAGCCATGGAACTCAGTTCATTCAGCCAGGCTTTTCCCTGCCCTGGCTGCGCTGAGACAAAGGGGTGGTCAGGAAGGGTGACCTCAGGAGAGGTAGGGTTACTAAACTGTCTCCAAGGCCCTCAGAAGCTGTGGAGGTTCTAGCTCCTGGAGCGATCCAGTGTTGGGCACTATGGGTTCAGGTGGTGTAAGGCGGAGTCCAGGACAAAAATCACAGCTGTTTAACTTCCAGGGTTTTGGTGTCCGTTTCTAGGGTTGAGCAGCACTTCATACCACACTACAGAATATGCACCAATGGGCTGAGCAAAAAGGAATAAAAGGATGGAGCATTTCCCAGTTCCTCTTCTCTCCCCGGGCACAGGGAGGCTGACCCCAAACAAAGGGACAGACTGGCTCACAGGCAGCCATGTAAAGACAGAGGGAACTGCACTGTTAAGCAGGTTTGTTTATCCTGACTCACGTGGGCCAGATGACGGTGTGATATGGCACACTAGCAGGTGTGACTCCATGTTAACTTTCTGCTCTGCTGGAGCCTGCTCTGTTGGGGCCCAGCACAGGGCTAAGTCCGAAACAAGGGTCTTCTGTACATTTTGCTGCAGCAGGAGAGACCGTTTCTCAGAAGTATCCTTTCCAGCTGCCAGAGGCGTCAGGAGGTCAGCGTGTCAGTCTCAGGAAATGGTCAGGGAAGGGACAAAGCTCAGAGCGAGAGTGCATGTTTGGGAAAGAAGAGGTCAGAGCAGAAGGCAACTGGGACCTCAGAACTCCACCTGCTGCAAGAGCCAAGCCACAGGGGAGGGGGACAATGAGGAGGGACTGCCCAAGGCTGGGAAGTGTAACAAATGGCACAGAGCTCCAGCACTGCACAAAGAAAAGGCAGAAAGCTTTGGAGGGCACTGGAGAGAGCTCTGGCATACCTGTCACAGGTAGGGATCCCAGCAACTATCTGTGGACATAGTCTGCGCCGTGATCAAGGTAGACATGTGGATATATCCAGGTAAGCTGGCATTGAGAAGTTGGGGACATCTCATCCTGTGTTCTGTTCTGAGAGAGCACGGCTTTTATTGGCTTTTGTCAGGCAGAGAAAGCACCTGCTTTGGCTGCCTGGTGTTTTTGTTTATTTGCTTGTATCTCATCAAACTGTGGCTTGGAATTAAAGAACATATTCTTTAATCACATCACGACCACGTCAGGAGTGGTGGGAGCTCCAGCAGGTCAGAGCCCTCACTGCTCTGGCTAGCTTAAGCTGACCAACGGGTGCTGAACCCAGCGGGGCTGAGTCTGTGCAGGGGTAGCTTGGGGGGTGTCTTTGACACTGTGTTCTGTGCTGGGTTTAGAATGCAGGGAGGACACAGGACAGACAGACGGACAGAGCCATCAGTGTGACCACACTCACTGGCTCTGCACAGCAGACACCAAACTCAATCAGCTGCCCTATGGGAGAGACAGACTGGACAAGATGCTGAAGCCCTTGGTGGCAGGGAACGCTGGGCTCACTCCAGAGCCCCATCGAAGGGTCAGGAATGTCTCAGTCTCTGCGAGGTCCTATTTACTTGTTTTTTGGGGTTTTTGACACAAAGTCTCACTTTGTAGTACCAGCTGGCTTTGAGCTCACTGTGTAGCCCAAACTGACTTGAACTCACAGCCATCCTCTTGCCTCCATGTGGGAATAACAGTCCAGCACCACACAGGCAGCTGTTATTGTCATTTAAAGCAGATGTGGGTGGGAAGGTTTCTCTGCTCTTAGAAGACTCTTACCACTCCACGCCTGAAGGCCAATTTGTTTATTGTTTTTACTGGTTTTCTGTTTCTGAGCCAGTTTGCCAGGGTGCCCAGGCTGGGATACAACTCCCAACCTCCTGCTTCAGCCTCCCAAGTAGCTACAATGACCACCTCACCAGATTCCAGAAGTAAAATTGAGCCAAAGAAGCTAAACAGAGGATCCTTTGGGCCCAGAGTCACCCTGCAAAGTCCACACCTGGGGAGAAGGGACTGACTAGGCATGGAGGTCAGCCCTACATGTGGAGCTAGTGGTACCAAGACCTCAGCCTGAGGCCACACACTAGGGCCTCCCTCCAAAGTATGCAAAGGTCACCAAGGGGCTGAGGAAATCAGATGTACAGGATTTGCAGATAAGAACAACTCAGGCATTACTTCAGAAAAGAGATCTTTGAAATGACAGAAAACAAAAAGAATTATTCTTCTTTCTATGCTTTCTCAGGACTTCCCAATCAACTTTTTTGGTAACATCACTACTGAAATATTACTGACACGCCACAGTTTTCACCCCTTCAGAGTGTGCAGTTCCAGCCAGGCAGGGCAGTGCATACCCATAATCCCAGCACTCAGAAGGCTGAGGCAGGAAGAGTGCCACAAGTTCAAGGCCAGCCTGGGCAACATACCAAGGTCTGTCTCAAAAAAACGAACAAAAAACCCCAATAAATAAATAGTACAACTCTGCCCGGGTATAACGAACCTTTCATGAACCCTTGTTTTGTTTTGAGGGGGAAAATTCTACTTTCAGAACTAAATATAACAATTGATTTATATGATACAAATTAAAGTACAGTTAGAGAACCCTGTGTATTCCCAGCTATGTGCAGCCCTCACCACAATCTGGTTTAGTGGAATCTTACTGGCTCCACCCTTTAGTATCACTTCTCCAATTGCTACTTCCCCTCTACTGAGGCAATCCCCACTCTTCTCTCTATCTCTAGACTGGCTTCTTCTGGACATTTCCCATGAGCCCTTTCTTCTTTCATTAGTACAACATTTCCAAGGCTTACCTGTGTTGTAGCATGCTGTAATATCGCATCCCTGTTTACGGCTGAGTAATAGTTCATTTTGTGATTATGTGACATTTTGTTTATCCACTCATTAGCTGATGAACACAGATGGCTCCCACCTTTACGCTATTGTGAATAATGCTGCTATGGTCAGTTGGTGCGCGTTTACCGGAGGTGCGTGTTTTCATTTCTGTAGGATGTGTGTCTTGGCTGCCTTCCCGCGTGTTCAGCCAGTGGCGAGCTTGTTACACAGAGGGAAGGACTGAGGATGTAGCTCAGAGACAAGGCCCTGAGCTGGGAAAAAGGAAGGAGGGAGAGAGTTGAGAAAAAAGGCTGGCAGTAGGGAAAAGAACACACAGGCACTACCTTCCCCAGAGTCTCCAGAACACCCAAGAGTGGTCACTTCCTCCGCTGTTGCTCTCAGTTCGAGTTCTCCCCACTGACACAGGGCGGTGATTCAGGTAAGGCACATCTCATGTCCTTCTCTCACCAGATCCACGTGTCCTCTGCCTGTGCCACTGTGGGGGCCCTTATAGTGGGCCACAGTTACCAACACCCCATGGAAGGCCACACACAAGCAGTGCTGCCTCAGACCAGGGAGGGACAAATTGGCTGGGGGTTCCCTGTGAGCCAGAGCCCCTTCTCCTCTGCTGTTCAGCTTCAGCTCTCTGGCCCATTGGGCTCAACCTGGCCTCTCCTCTCCCCCTGCCCTACCCCAGGTGGGGGAATTGTGCCGAGTCTCTGGTGGCCCCACAGGTTCAGGGACTATGTAGCAGCTGGTGGCCAGACATCTGCTACAGAAAGCCAGCCCAGCCTGGATGTGATGGTACACACCTGTGATCCCAGCACTGGGGAGGCTAAAGCAGGAGGATCACCAGGAGTTCAAGGCCAGCCTGGGTTACATAGCTAGACCACGTCTCAGAAAACAAAACCATAGCTGGATGTGGTGGCTCATGCCTGTAATCCCAGCACTTGGGAAGCAGAGGCAGGATTGCTGAGTTCGAGGTTTGCCTGGGCTACATAGTAAACTCAGGGCTAGCCTGAACTACAAAGCAAGACCCTGTCTCAAGAAAACCAAAAACCAAAAACCAAAAAGCCAAAAAAAAAAAAAAAATCAAAGCCACAAAAGAAGATAAGTTTTGTGGCTGGGGATTTAACTCAGGGGTGGAGCACTTGCACAGTTTGTGCAAGGTCCCCAGCAGAGAGGAAGAGAAACAGACAGGGAGACTGAGAGACAGAGATAGAGCCAGACAGAGACCAGGTTTCAGTAGGTTGCCCAGGACCACCCCATCTGGCTTAGTGAGTTTCTTAGTATCACAAAAGCCCACCAGAATTTCTTGGAGCTGAATTTAAGGAGTGCTGAGGAAAACCCTCAGCCTTTTTATTATTTTGAGCCAGGGTGGCTGCCCTGCCCAGGCTGGGCTTCATCTTGCTGCCCTCCTGCCTCAGTTGTGCTGTTGCTGGAGTTATACATATGTGTGAGTTACTGTGCCTAACTGTTTTTTTTAATGTAATAATAATAGATGTAGTGACTTTATTCTTTGTGATAAAGTACATTTTATATATACATCATCATCACACTCAACATTGAGAATTTGTACCAGTATATGACACTTCTCATTTTTCCCCATTCTCCTACCCACTATACAACTCCCCACCCCCTACATGAGTTTGTTTTCCCCCACTTTTTTTTGCAGTAACCAGGATAGAACTTAGGCCCTTGTGCACCTAAGGTTAGGCATTGTACCACTTGAACTAAATCCCTAGCCCTCTCCCCCTTTTATTAACCATCACAATTTTTTCTTTCCCCTCATTATTTACCTCTACTCATTTCCCTTAGGATATTTTCTATTTTACAGTGACTATCATACATTCTAGGACTGAAATGTAAACATTTTCAGTTTCTCATGCGCTTGACTGTTTTTAAACTGATTTCTTTACTGCTGCTCCTATGCAGGGAGTAGAAAGGGTTACATGAGAGGCCCAGGTTTTAGGGTTTGCTTTGCTCCCAAGACCGCTTTGGGGACCAGAAGTTCTCACCAAGGGGGCAGAGGAGGCCGGGCAGATGGGGCCGGAGGGCCAGTCTTCCCGGAGGTACTCTGCGCTCCGAAGGCCTGGACTTGGGGTCCACACTGAACATTCGCGCGGGGGGAGGCGGGTGAGGCCCGAGCTCTGCCATCCGCACTCCCCGCCGCCTGCAGTGGCCCAAGTTGGCCACCTCCGCCTCACAAGGCTACAGTAGCCTACAGGGAGCGGCTTCCCGGGAGGTTCTCCTTGGCCCCGCGGCCCGATCTCAAGTTCTGGAGGCCGAGACGGGTTTCGGGGACCCAGGTAGTGTGTTGGGGAGTGCGGCAGCGATGGGCCCGCGGGACCTCCACCCGCACAAGTCACGTGTCTCCTGCAAATCACGTGTCGGGGCGGGGCACGCAGGTCACGTGTAGGTGGGTCAGGCCAACGCGGGTAAATAGGGGCTGCGGGCCACTGGGATAGGGTCGTTCGGCTTCCTTCTGCTGGGTTCGGCGCGCTTGCGGCGGCGCTGCTAGGTGAGTGCAGGGAAGAAGGGGCCGAGCGGGAGCGGGTCACCCAGCCAGATGTCACGGCGGGGGGGAGGGGGACCGGGAATCGAGACCTTGGGCAGGTGAGGACCAGTGATCTCGTAGTGGCGGGGAACGGAGATCGGGGGCCTCAGGCCGCGGGGGAGCAGGGACCTCGGGCCTTTGAGGGCCGGGGCCTGGGGACCTGGGCTTGTGGGGATCGGGGTCGATCAGGGACCTTAGGCCATGATGACCGGGGAGGGGTCCTCGGGCCGGCGGAGAGCGGGGCGGGGCAGCCGGGCGCAGGGCGGCCCCGGCAGCGAGGAGGCACCGGCCACTGCTGAAGAACTCAGGACTAGCAGCATCGATCGTTCTCAGTGTTCCGGTCTTTTCTCGTGCTCGCTTTTGCTTTTTCCTTATCCTGAAGTTTGCCAAGGCGACTCTGTCGCTGACCTCAACCCATTCCTGGGACCCCAAGACTCGGGTCCTCCTGGATGCAGAGTCCAGCGGGTGGCTGGGTGGGGGCACAGGAAGAGTTGAAACCACAAACCGGAAGGGCAGCCGGCGAGAAGGACGCTGGACCTGCGGGCCCGGGCAGCCTGGCGCCCAGGCTTTGTCTCCGTGGTCAGAGACCTGGAGCAGCCGGGTAGGGTGGGGACATCAGGCCCCAGACGTGGGGACCTAGGCTTGGGTGTGCCTCTCTTGAGGGGGAAGAGGAGGATAGCCCAGGGCCCTGTGCAGCCTCCAACCGGAAACTCGTACCTGTTGGGGAAGGAAGTCATCTCCTGGGAAGATTGATCCCAAGGTGCCTGCCCCAGAAGACAACAGACCAGTGAGACTCGTGGTCCTCCCTTGTTATCCCAGCACCTGGGAGGCTGAGGCTGGAGGATCACTTGGTTGTAGAGGCTAGCCTGGACTACCTGGAGAAACCCTATCTCAAAAACCAAAAAGAAGGGGGAGAAAACAGGGCTGAGCCTTTTGTTGATCTTAGTGAATGAAGAGGCCTGCAGAGGTGCTGAGAGGTGAAGACTGTTTTCTCCATTGTTCTGTCTTGTTCTGTTTGTTTGTTTGTTTTTTTCAAGACTGGGTGTCAAATAGTTCAGGCTGGCCTTGAACTCTCAGTGGTCCTTCAGCCTTGGGCTCCTGAGTGCAGGGCCAGCTTCCTTTTTCCTGTTCCTCTGGGGAAAATGGCTTCCCGTTAGTCTGGTCATGGTGACTGAGAGCCCTGCCCTTTCTAGAAAGGGTGAAGCTCAGAGACAGTAGAAGGAACCTGGAGGAAAGTGGCTTCCACTCATTTTCAGATCTTGGCCCCTGAGCTGAGGTTCTGCCTCGTGGGAGGGTCTAAGCCCTGACTTCTGGGTGCATAGTGATACTGACTCAACCTGGCCAGCCCTGGGGTCCCTGCTTCCCTTCATGTTGGCTCCAGGTGCTGCTTCCAAACTGGTCAGGTTCTGGGGCATGGAGCCCTTTGGTTCTGCTGGTGCTCCTGCCCTGCTGGCTGTGGGCAGAGGCCTTTTGTAGAATGAGCGGAAACCCGAGGGGAGGAGCCACCAGCTGGTGCCTGTAAAATGGTGTGGGCTGTGGAAAGTATAGGTGAGAGAGGTGAAATTTTCATTTTCACAACTGTTTTTCACAGCTAATTATTTTGTGTGTCATGGAGCCTAAGGCCTTGCACATACCTGTGGTGGCCTTTCAGCCAGAAGGGGTGTACAGTTACCCCTCCAGCGTGGGTCGGCCCATGGGCTTTTCTCAAGCCTCAGATTCCCCCGTACAAGACTGCAACCCTCATGTTTCCTGCATCCTGAGGGGTGTGTGTATATTTGTCTGCTGCCTCATTTGAGTGGACTGGTAGCTCAGGGGTCTGCTGAAGGTCATGTCTGGGCCAGCCAAGATGGCGGGAGACCGTGGGTGGACTGGTAACCAGTGAACTAGGGGAGAGACCCAGGGGGCTGGCTGTCCTGTGACCTTGTGACCTGTCAGCTGGAACCTGAACCAGATGTGTCATGGGTTGGAGTCACTCAGGAGTCAGGGAGCTTCCAGGCTTGCGCAAGCCGGAGGGCGGGTGCTGCCAGCCAAGTCCAGTCAGCATGCCGTCCTTGGACCCACAGTGTGACAGCTGCAGTCTTGCCCACACTGGGTTGCTTTTGAAAATCAAGGTAATTATGCTAAAATAGTGAGTGTTAGCTGTCTAGCACACGGGTGATGTTCCAGATAATAAAGTGGGTTTAAACGTTAAAAATTAATTACAGTAAGAGATTCATTGTTATGAATTCCCCCTCAAAATCCTCCTCTTCATTCACTTCACATAAACTTGTCCCACTGTGCTTGCCACTTTCTGCAGCAGCTCTGGAGTCTTTTGCTGAGGATCTGTAGTTGCCCTGTTTTGGCTCCTCCATGTCCTGAATCCATTCAAAATTTTTACTTCTCGTCACCATTTTGACTTCAAGGAAGAGCCTGAAGTCCCACAGTCCCAGAGGCCGTGGTTTGGCAAAGGAGGACACAACAACATGTTTTACATGCCCCTTCTGCCAGATGGCGCTTGGCAGCACCTCTCACTGTATTTTTGATCATAGAAAGACTCACAAAGGGGGCTCCAGAACAGAAAGTGGCAAGAATGATGGGATAGTGTGTTCAGAGTAAGAGGGGATATTTCGAAGGGGGCTTGTGGCAGGGTATCCTTACTACAGTGATTTACCATTTTCTTCAACCCTTTTGTATATCATACCATCTACCAGAGGTGGAGAGGGTTTCCCTGCTGCAGAGTGCTTTCCAGAAGACCATTCCTTCCCACTTCTTCCATCCTGGTGAGGGAGTGTCTGTTTCTGGGGCCCAGGAAGAAGAGGAACTGTGCTGTGGATGCCTGGCCTCCCTGTGGCTTGCTTTTTGTCTGCCAGGCCTGAGCCAGCCAGGAAATGCAGTCTGCCCTGCAGTGGAATTAGAGAGCTGCCTGTTTCTGGCGACTGGAGAGGCCCTGAACATGAATCTCATTGACTTCTCAGAGGATCTCTAAAAGCTTTGTGAAAGTCCCACTTCAGAAACAAGTGTGGGAAATGGCATTGCCCTAGCGGTATCTCAATCAGTAATAGAGCAAGGAGCAAAGCCAGTGAGCAGGAGTTTCCAGAACTTTCCAGAATGTTGACTGCCCACATGGTCTGGTTTCCCATCAATAATAAAAACATCTTCAACTGCTGAGGGCCTTTGTGGTGTCCACAGTCCAAACCCAGTGTAGTAATTTTCTTCTGTGTACAGGGCGTGGAGCGCTGGGGCCCTGAGGCTGATCTTAATAAGCAGTGTCCACACATGGGCACGTTGGGCATGGCACAGGAGTGAGTGGCTGGGCCTGCTGCACCTGGATGTGGGCAGTGGGCAGGGAAGTTGTGGGTGGCCTAAGGGCTCAGGTGGGCGACGCGGAGTCGATCTTCTGGGTCCTTTGAAGGTGCCAGGGCTGGGCCACAGTGCTTCTGGCTTCTCTTTTCTGGGTCATGCAGAAGTCAGCCACATAGAGCCTGACTTCCAGGGACCAATAAGCTGCTTCCTGTTCTGATGGTGAAAGAAGAGGCTAAGGGGGCCAAGCTCTTTGTACTTGTCTGAGGGGTTATTATTTGAGGGGACAGAACCCAGCTCTCACCCTTCAGCCCCAGCTGTTCTTATTTAAGCCTTTTTTTTTTTTTCCTTTTTGAGACAGGGTCTCGCTTTGTAGTTCAGGCTGGCTCTGAGGTCACTATGTAGCCCAGGCAAGCCTTGAACTCAGCAATCCTCCTGCCTCTTGCCTCCCGAGTGCTGGGATGACAGGCATGAGCCACTACGCCTGGCACTGTGGTATGCGGTATTGATTGGTGGTGGGCATGAGTCTCCATGCCCAGCATTGTATGTGGTTACCGGGGATTGAACTCAGGACCTTGCGCTTGTGAGGCAGGCACCGGAACCACTGAGCTAACCCTCTGGCCCTAAGCCTTTTTATGTATAACCATTTTTGATTCAACCTCTGTATCTTGAGTATTGTAAAGTACCAGAAGCTGTTGGATTGTGTCCCGGTGGGGAAAAATAAATATGTTGAACCAAGAATCTGCTAAACTGTCCCATTAGGAGCAGAGACACTAAGCAAGACAGATGCCTCCAGGCTGACCTTTGGACTTGAGGCACACCCTGCTGGCCCCCCAAACAGGCTGCCCAAGTGCAAGCCTCCCCAGGCACAGTGGGGTTGAGGGGACCTGAAAATGTGCATGAACCCGGGGTGCAGTTTTACTGCAGTGGTCGGAGTTTAAGGGACATCTGCCTCGAATGACAGTGACAGCTGAGAGGAATTTGCATGGAACAGAACAGAACTCGTGAAGTTCCCTGCTGGGTCCCGGGGTTGCCACCATGTTACTTTCCCACCTTCCCTAACCCAGGCTCTGCCATCTTGGACACAGCCCTGCTACATGGCTCTTGGCAAGATGAGGGTACCCGGGCTTGGGGCACTTTAGAGGCCACTGTGGCAGGGCCACCTGGGTGTCCAGGGGATGGAGTGGGATGTAGTACCAGAGACTGTGTGTACATTCACTTACCTGTTTGCTAGGAGATGGCAGCTGGCCTGGTGGTGAGTTTTGGCATCTGCTAGGCTCCAATCTGTTGAGGCTCTAGCAGCGTAAGAAAGCGGCTTGCCCAAGCTCTGTACCTGCCGCCCTGTTCTCTAGAATGCGAGGACAGTAACGTGAGGCCTCGCTTTGCTGTTCATTCCCTTTCCCACCAGAGTCCTGAGAGCCACATAGGCACCGAGACAGCATGTGGGGTCTGGGAACGCGAGCCCTCCTGGACAGGCCCTGTCTCTGTGCAGAGCTGTGAACCAAGCAGTGCCACAGGGTTCTGGAAACTGAGGGAGCAGGAGAGCCAGGGACCAGCTTGGCAAGGGTTGGGGTGTCAGCAGGATGTAGGTGTGCCAGGCAGCCATTGACCTGGCCCAGAAGGAACAGCTGTCTGGAGAGGCCCTAGTCACTCACACCTGGAAGAGGAGATCGGTGGTGAAGTCAAGACTTTCTGTTCATCTTCTGTAATTAGAAAAAAACACAGAATTGACAAATAAAAGGAAGTGTTTGCCTAACCTAGGGGAAGAGAAAATAGGCAGCTGTTTGGGAAGGAGCAGAACCAATGACCGTCTCACTGAAGGCATAGCTAGTCCCTTCCACCCCTACATGTGTAAAAAAAGAGAAGAGATGGGTTATTTGTGGGTTCAAGCATGGTGTGGGATGGCATGGAAGCTCTCTGGGGTGAAGTCATCACGCCTCTGGGGTGTCTGGCCCACCCTCCAGGAAGGATACTTGGCTTCGTATATCTTGCGCTCAGCAGTATCAGAACCTCGAGGTGAAAGCCCTTTGGTGTGAGCTGCAGAGGTTCAAGGACTCTTCTTGCAGGAGGTTTGGTATGAGCTGTGGTTACTAGGCCTGGGGTTGGAGGTGGGGGAGGAGGAGAAGGAGAAGGAGGAGGGGCACAGGACTTGATCGGAGCACGGCACCTCGGTGCCTGACACCAGGTGCTGTGCCCAGGCCTTCCACTTGAGTCTCTGTATCCAAGGGTGCTGGAGAGGCAGAGCCAGGCCCGAACACAGGTCTGTGGGGGCTGACCCACCTGCCTAAAGTTGGGGACCCTCCGGGAAAGAAGGATCTTGTTCTTGGTCACCAGACTTCAAAGAAATGTTTAAAAATTCAGGGTTGCCATGGAAATCCTCCCATTCTCTTGGCTTATGATCTAACATTACAACAGATGCAAGCCTTCTTGGGCACCCAGGGACACCCTATTCTCCCATACAGGAGGGTCAGAGCCCCATGCTGGTGGTGCAGCAGCCTGGGTCTTAGCCATACTCGCCTGCCAGCAGTAAAGTTGAGATTCCACAAAAGAAGACAAGAACCCGATTTGTGCTTCTCTCCCAGCAGCACATTCACCGAACAGTCTGGAGGCCTCACTGATGGCTAATGTGGGTCCTGTGGGTGCGACCTCCCTGTGAGCAGGTGGAAGTGAGGCTCTGAGTGTGTCAAAATGTGTAGGGAGGAAGTGTCATTGGTGGCAGGGAACATAACAGTGCATTTGGGGACCTTTCACATGGTCCTTTATTATCAGTTTGGGACCTCGAGGTCTTCGATGATATTGCTGCTCTTCTCCCAAGGAAAAAAAAAACGTTGCAAATACAAGAGCTCGTTCTTTTAAAAGAGAAGGGGTGAGATTCTATTACTATAGCAAAACTGAGGTTGGTACCTCATAAAGGAAGCAGGTTAGATTGGGAGGCTCCCTGGACTGGATCCTGGTGAGGGCGTCCTAGGCTGGGCCACATCCCATGGTGATGTAACAGGTAGGGCTGGCCAGCTGAGGGCCCGAGACATACACCGAGCATCACTCCTTGGAAGTCCCACTCTGTGTCAGGCTGCCCACCCGTGAGCCTTTGCGGCCACACTTGGGATCACCCTTGCCTTTGATGTTGGCTTCCAGCTTGGGAACTGCTTGCCACACCTGCCTTGCTTAATATACCTAAGCCCTCCTGTCACCCAGTCGCAGGAAGCACTTTTCCTGCTCAGCAGGCACACTTGGGCACTGGTATTAGACACAATCTTCATTTCTAGCCTTAGACCAGTGTAAAGAGTACCTGGTCCCATGTGCCTGCATCTCTGCATTTTAGGGCTAGCACAGAAGTAAGATAAATCTCTAAGTGGGGAGGTGCTGAGTCTGTAGTGCATATGTCGAGTCAGTAGGGGTCACCAGTACCTCCAGCCCCACAATCTGTTTCCTCTATCCTATCCTCTGCAGAGCCCAGACTTTTGTGCCCTAACACAGCTCAGTTTTACAGTACTTGGATTCAAGCAGTTTTACATCTGCATTGGCTGTTTGTAGTTTTTCTGCAGCCACGGAATCTGTTTTTCTAGTTGGATTTATTTGTGCTTGTGTGGGACATAGGGCCTTAGGCTGAGCACATACATATTTTGTCGCCAGCATTGAACCAAGCTCTAGGTTAGAGTATTTGCGGAGATGCTGGGATTGAGTTCGGGGTGCCAGGCTACATCTTTTACCATTTTTATTTCATCAATCTTTGTTTTGTTTTTGTGGTACTGGGGACTGAATACAAGGCTTGCAGTGAGCTGTAGCTCCCTTTTTTTTAGGTTTCGTGGGTTCTGTTTTGTTTGGAGACAGGGTCTTGCTTTGTAGTTCAGGCTGGCCCTGAGCTCACTTTGTAACCCAGGCAATCCTCCGGGGTGCTGGGATGACAAGCATGAGCCACCACACCTGGCACTTGTTTGTTTGTTGAGACAAGAGTCTCACTTAAATTGCTGGGGCTGGGCTTTTACTCAAATGACCCCCTGGCTCAGCTTGTCAGTGCTGGGATTATGGTCTGTGCCTCCAAGCCCAGCTTCCCATTTTATAACACACCACTCCATCCAGAGGCCTTCAGCATTGGAGCTCTTTCCCAGGACAGTCTGTCCTCACACATTTCCTCCAGGTGAATTTGAACTTAAAACTTTTCTCCTGTATCACTTAATGCAGCAGGGCTTCTCTCTTGTGCCCCCTACAGACACAGCGGCCCCTGGCACCCAGGGAGCCCTTCTTGTTAGCTGCTTACCCAAGAGGGTGACTCATGGACAAGCTGGGAATTGCTAGTCTCCTGACTTCCAGTCCAGGGTCACAGGACAGGACTCTGCGTGGGCTTCTTCTCCAGGGAGCCGGAAACAGCCCTTGGTAGACTGGAAAAACCAGAGGAGTTTGGAGCTGTCCAGCTCTGCCCCTGGCTGGCTACTGGACTGGCACACACCCCCGTGTCTGTGTCAGGCAAGGGGCTAGCAAACTTCTTTTTTGTCTTGTGTTGTTTTGGTCTTCTTTGTTGTTTTTTTTGGAGTCAGGGTTTCACTCTCGTTCAGGCTGGCCCTGAGCTCACTGTTGTAGCCCAGGTTAGTCTCAAACTCACAGCAATTCTCCTGCCTCTGCCTCTGGAGTGCTGGGATTACAGGTATGAGGCACCACGTCCCGCATTGTGGTATGTGGTACTGGGGATCGAACTCAGGACCTTGCACTTGCAAGGCAGACACTGGAACAACTGAACCAAATCCCCAGTCCCTAGTCTAGGTTTTTATTTGAGACAGAGTCTTGCTACATAGCCCAGGCTGGCCTCAAATTGGCAGTGATCCTCCTGCCTCAGCCTCCCCAGTGCTGGAATGACAGGCATGTGCCACCATGCATGGTTGTAGACATTTCGTTGTCTTAGATTTTTTTTTCTTGGTAGCCCATAGCTTCTCCCTTAGGGCACTGTCACAAAGGCAGCTGTGCTCCCTTGATCACTAACTTGGGAGCAGTCACCCACACTCTGTTCAGTCAATCCATATAGTTTAAAAACAGTGGGAGGGGCTTATCACAGGACAGTCCCTGCGCTGTCCGTGTGGGGCATTGCCCAGAGTCACACTTGACACACTCCCTCAAGTTGAACACAGTTTTGGTATGATGTGTTTTACCATCAAAAGCTTTTTACTTTTTTTTGGTACCGGGGATCGAACTCAAGGCTGTTGCAGGAGGATTGTGTGAGTTTGTATCAAGCCAGGGATACATAGTGAGGTCAATGCCAGTTAGACTTAGTGTCTCAAAAAATGTGGTGGGCACACCAGTCTGTCCCTCATGCGTGTGGGGGAGCTGGTCCTGACACCTCCTGCCCATCCTTAGCAGGTGGCTCCTACACCCAGCTTCAGGATGTGGCAGTCCTTGGCCCCTCTCTGCCTCCTACTGGTGCTGACCAGCGCCTATAACGCACCTTGGTTCCACCCACTGTCCGATGAACTGGTCAACTACATCAACAAGCAGAACACGACATGGCAGGTGGGCAGTGTGCATGTTTCCTCTCCCCAGCCAGCTCCCAAGGGATGGGTCTGTCCTCGGGCGATACTTGGGACCACAGCACTTCCTCTTGTCCTGTCCTCTGTGCACACGTGCAGATGTGGAGGAGGAAGTGGGCTGGAAGTATCCACAGCCAGGGGGACCTGGAAGTCCACTGTGGAAGGTGTATGTATGCACACAGTGCAAGTGTGTGATACATGGTGTGTCCTGATTGCTGCTCATCTGAGCCTGGCACTTCCAGGACTGAGAGTAGGAAGGAGCTGTGCCCAGGGCCAGGAGATCTCAGCAGACAGAGGCAGATCCTTGGGCCAGAGCCCTGCGCTATACCTATGGGTCACTCTTGCCTCTGTGCTGGGCGGGACCCGTCCTCCCTTGAGATGGGTCTTTTGTGGGGCAGTGAACACCCCCTCAGGAAAACTTTAGTTGGTGGGTAACTGTTGTGGGTGTGGCTCTGTTCCAGGCTGGACACAACTTCTACAATGTGGACCTGAGCTACGTGAAGAGGCTGTGTGGCACCTACCTAGGTGGGCCCAGGCTTCCACAGAGGTGAGAGCTTGTGCTGGCCCACATTGTCCATGAGCCACTGGAGCCTCTGGACACATTGGGGCAGGGAGGTACAACCAGGACCCAAGACACGGGACTGACTGACTGACTACACACAAGGCTGCCTTGTGCCTGCGTCTTCTCCCTGCGTCTTCACTGGGGAAGAGCTGGGATGAAGCCAGGTCTGGTTAGACCAAGGAGAGCTCAGGGAGCTGCCCTGGCAGCAGGACTGGCTTCTCTCCCCTTGGGACACAGTGTCTGCTTGTTCTGTTCACCTTGTGTAAAATGAGAATCCAAGAACATAAGTAAATATTAAAGGGCACCTAAATGAGCCACCTGGGCAGGTGGGGCAGGGACAGTGGGATGAAGTCTGACAGAGTCTGTCCAGAAAGAAATGGGCAAGGTGCAGGCTGCCGGTGCAGAGGACCCAGGCTTTGTGTCTGTGACCCATCGGGCCACGCAGCCTGGGTGGCTGTCCTGAGCCAGATGGCCTCTGTGGGCTGGGGGTGGGGAACTGCAGGGGGGAGTCTATAGCAAGACCTTCCTTTCTCCAGGGTTAAGTTTGCTGAGGACATGGTCCTGCCTGAGAGCTTTGACGCCCGGGAACAGTGGCCCAATTGCCCAACCATCAAAGAGATCAGAGACCAGGGCTCCTGTGGCTCCTGCTGGGTGAGACCTTGGTGCCTGAATGCCAAGGGGAGAGGAGTGGGTCTGGGAGTGAGGGCAGACCTGGGGAGGGATGGGCCATGACAAGGCGAGTGATGGCATGTGCGTGTTCATCTCCATCCACGTGAGAATGACCTTGGGCAGGAAGTGACATCAGGGCTCAGTGCATGTGGTAAGGGACACATGGCAGGTGTGCAGGCCACACGCATGGGCTGGGAAGCTGTTTCTGGTTAGTAAACACTGCTACTCTGCCTGTGTCTTAATTTTTGGTTTTGAATTGCTAAAATATACACCATAGCAAAAGAAAGCATCTTAACTTTTACTTTTTAAAGTTCCACTGGGGATTGAACCCATGGGGGCTTTACTACAGCTTCATTTTTATAGTTATTTTTGGTCAAGAGTCCCAGAAGTTGCACAGACTGGCCACCTCGAAGCCTCCTGGCTCGGCCTCCTGCATAACGTGGTCACGGCACCTGAACCATTTTTAAATGTCCATACGCAGATCAGTGGCAGTAGATGCAGTTGCAGGTTGTATTTCCTTTATGGGACCCATTCAGAAACCCACCCCATGCTGAGCACTGCGCCCATTCTGGTCTCTTCCTTTAAAGCTAGGTGTAGGGGGCCAGAGGGTTAGCTCAGTGGTTCCGGCGCCTGCCTCGCAAGCGCAAGGTCCTGAGTTCAATCCCCGGTGACCACATATAATGCTGGGCATGGAGACACGCCTACCAACAATCAATACTGCATACCACAGTGCTGGACGTGGTGGCTCACGCCTGTAATCCCAGCACTCGGGAGGCAGAGGCAGGAGGATTGCTGAGTTCACGGCGGCTTGCCTGGGCACCATAGTGAGCTCAGGGCCAGCCTGAACTACAAAGCGAGACCCTGTCTCAAAAAGCAAAAAAAAAAAATGCTAGGTGTAGGCCTGTGTGATGCTGAGAAGATCTACAGCCCCTGCAGGTGCCAGCTGGGGAGCCACAGTCTGGGTGGGGCGGCCTCTGCCAATGTGCCCTGTGCCCGCAGGCATTCGGGGCTGTGGGGGCCATGTCCGACCGGGTCTGCATCCACACGAGTGGCCGCGTCAATGTGGAGGTGTCTGCTGAGGACCTGCTCAGCTGCTGTATCCGCGACTGTGGAGACGGGTGAGTCTGGGTCCTTCCCGGGATACTGGGGCTTTCCCTGTACATGGTGGTTTATCACTTGGTGACAGCATGCCAGGCCTGGCCCCGAGCTGTTGGGGTGCTTCCCCAGTCAGATGAGGGCCACTGGACACAGGTGCTGCAACACCTCACCTGCAGTGGATCCACAAACTCCTGTGGTGACTGTGACTCGGGGCAGGTAGCACATGCAGCATGGATCCTCATGCAGAGGAGCAAAGATAGGAAGAGAATGTGTGAGAGTTTAATCTCCCTACTCAGAACTATGTGAAAAAAGAATATAAAACACTTTTTGGAAGGAGTCAACAGGGTTGTTGTTGTTGTTGTTTTGAGACAGGTTCTTGCTTTGTAGTTGAGGCTGGTCCTGAGCTCACTATGTAGCCCAAGTTATCCTCAAACTCACGAGTGCTAAGATTACAGCTGTGAGCTGCCACACCTGGCACTGTGGTGTGTGGTACCGGGATCGAGCTTGAGACTTTGCACTTGCCAGGCAGACCCTGGAACCACTGAGCTAAATCCCCAGCCCAGGAGTTATAGTTTTATTGGAACTAAGGAGAAGGGAGAATAGGTTCTGGATTTCCACGAGGGGTCCCAATAGGGTGGCCAGTGAGGCTCTTTCTTTGTCAGGTATACTTTATATAGCAAAGTCACAGTGTAGGTACAGCATGGGTCAAACTACAATCAGCTTTTGGGATTACTTAGCTAGTATTGATCCAAAAGGGAAGTGAGTCAGGTAGCAAGGGTACATGGGAAGAACAGGCATTTTGGGGAAGGGAGGGCAGTATAGGTCTAGATGTTCTGGTCATCCCCTATGGGTCTCATGCCTATCTGGGTCACTGGGCGAGGATATACTTATAGAATAACCCAAGTCAGCATTAAATTTAAAACTCAGAAATTACATCTGCAATTTCCTACACAATGTTTTTGGACCACAGTTGATGACACAAGCAGGAAGGGGCTGCTGTACCTTGGAATTAGAACTCAGTTGGGCATGGACACGAGCATAGAGTCCACTGTCTTCCTGGGCAGGGCCATGAGCTGAACTGAGCCCCACAGAAGTGCACAGTGGGCTCTGGCGTGACTTGCTGAGCATGGGGCAGCCTAGGATGACCTTGAACTTGCCCCAACCTGGCAGGAGTTGCGACTTTCCTCCCCGAGTTTGACAGAAGGTTCTTTTTCAGCTGTAATGGTGGCTATCCCTCTGAAGCATGGAAATACTGGACAAAGAAAGGCCTGGTTTCTGGTGGCCTGTATGAGTCCCACGTGGGTGAGTGTGGGCTTCCATGTGGATTCCTTAAGCAAGGAGCCATGGAAGCTTCTTTCACAAGGAAGAAGGAGGGAGGGTTGAGGGCAGAGGCAGGGCTAAAAGCTGGGGGGATGGATGAGGCAGCCTCAGGTGGGAAGGTGCTTACCAGTGCCACAGATGCAGGCTGACCTGCTCTGTCCCAGGCTGCAGACCCTACTCCATCCCTCCCTGCGAGCACCATGTGAACGGCACCCGGCCCCAGTGCACAGGCGAGGGCGGCGACACCCCCAAGTGCAGCAAGACCTGTGAGCCCGGCTACTCCCCGTCCTACAAGGAAGACAAGCACTACGGTACAGTGGGTCAGGCCTGGCCACGTGGACAGGACCATTAAAGCAGGAACCAGGGACCCAGGAAGGGGGAGGACAGGAAATTGAGACTTCCTGAATTCAGCACCAACCCCTTTGAGCTGCAAGGGATGGATGGAATCCCTCATTTTACAGGCAGCAAATTGTGCTCACGTCTTGAGGTCCCCTCAGGTTCTCCCAGGGCCTTCTGTCCTTTGCCCCTGTCTGGCATCACTGCCAGCCCAGGGCCAGCAGTTCCTTACCCAGGAAAGCCTCTCCTGTCCTCCTGTGTGGCCGACACCCTCACCGCCCTGCGTGGGCCTCCCCAGGGTACAATTCCTACAGCATCTCTGGTGAGAAGGAGATCATGGCGGAGATCTACAAAAACGGCCCAGTGGAGGGCGCCTTCACTGTGTTCTCGGACTTCCTGATGTACAAATCAGGTAGGTGGTGTGGCCACTGAGGCTGGGGGCCCAGGGCTTGGGTGCTCAGGTGTGTTCCTTACGTTGCTGCACACAGTACCCCACTTGGGGGTTGTGTGTCTCCTTCCTCCGTGGGACCACCTACTCCACCCACACTGTGTGCTGTTTCTGTGGTGCCAGGCTGCCGGAACACTGGAACAATGTGGGGCTCAGTGGCTCGCTGCATTCAGCTTTGGCTTTGTCTGCAAAGCCAAAAGGTCGCACCTAGGGTTGCACCTCACCTCTGGGCAGTGAATGAGTGCTGGGGACCTTGCTCTAACGACAACTATAGAAACTGAGTGGTCCCTGGCTGTTCTCACTTCAGTTAGTCTAGAGTGTCACTGCCCATGCTCATAACCCGTAGAAAACAAGGATGGGGCAGGGGAAGATGACCAAGCAAGGAAGACACTGTCAGGATAACAGTTCTGTCTGTCTCTGTGCTGAGACTGGAAACCAGGGCCTCATGCAGATGGCCCCATGGAGGGAGCTCTGCAGGCTCCCCGTGGTACTGAAGATGCATTTCCGGCTCAGGAAGCCTGGATGACAGCTCCCCAAGCACGTGGGCAGCCAACACAGCTGCCACCAGCCTCTCCTGTCTGTCTGCTGCATCGGTTTCCAGGGCTGTGGTTTAAAACCATGAGCCGTGTGATCCTTCTGACAAATGAACCCTTGCATGAGTTTTCAGATGGAACGCAGACCAGTGGCCCTTCAGTCTTCCCTTTGTTACATACATGACATTTACTAGAACTTTTGTTTTTAAAGCCAACCAACAATGTAGTTTTTGGGTCCCCCAGTTCTGTACTGAACTCAGTGAGTGGTAGGCTTCAAAACTAAGTTAGAGGCTCAGTGTCGTGGGACACTGTCATCCCCCAGGGTCGTGGGAACCCTGAAGCCTTTGGTTGGGCCATGACATTCCAGTCTTCATTTCCACTTTGTTGGCGCTAGGGAAGAGCACAGCACCTGCAGTGGGCAGGCAGTCGGTCTACCACCAGGCTGCAGCCTGGGGCCTGGGCTTTGTGTGACCAGCTCTCCTTGTCTCAGGGGTGTACAGGCACGTGGCTGGAGAGATGCTGGGAGGCCACGCCATCCGCATCCTGGGTTGGGGAAAGGAGAACGGTGTCCCCTACTGGTTGGTGGGCAACTCCTGGAACAGTGACTGGGGTGACAATGGTGAGTGGCGGCCTCCTCCCTGAGGAGAACGTGGACCCGAGAGTGAGCAGTGGGTGGATGGTGGGTGGACGCTTCCTTCTGCCCCACCCACGACCCTGCCCCCACTTGGGCCGAGGCCTGGCCCTGACCTAGTGTGCAAACGTAGTGAGCCACGTGGCAGTGTGGTGTGGGCAGTTCCCACGGCCCCAGGGGCAGCGTGGCAAAGGGGCTATGGGACTGGCAAGGAGCCTGAGACACTGGGACCCACTGTGGACAGACAGGGAAAGGCCATGGGCCCAGTGCAGCTGGGGCAGGGCGTGGCAACTTCCTGGGTTCCTGGGATCAAATCCAAGATGTACTTTTTGACCTTCCTTTTCTTTCCCAGGCTTCTTTAAAATTGTCAGAGGAGAAGACCACTGTGGAATCGAGTCCGAGATTGTGGCAGGGATCCCGCGCACCGACCAGTACTGGGGGAGGTTCTAATCTGCATGGCCTGCTGGCCCGGGGTATCTTCCCAGATGTAGCCAGCTGGGCTGGGGTGAGACAGGGCAAGAATATCTTATTCTTAGGATTCACGAGACGCCAAAATGTTTCGGGGCCCAAGGCCTGGCTTGGCTGCTCATGCCCCACACAGCTGTCTTCCAAGACCTCTTCCCACAGTGCCCCAGTCTGTCCGGGATGACGGCTCAGTGTCCTCCCCCGAAGTCTCAGTGCCCGCTGCCCCTGCCCTGGCTGCCACTCCTCTGCCCACCCAAGCTTCTCCAACAGCAAGACAATACTGCCGCTGCAGCTCAGTTTTTCTCGAGGAGCAAGCCCAGCATCCCCAACCAGGGGAAGGAGCCCTGCCAGGGCCTCTGAGCATGTGCCCTCAGTGGGACAGGCGTGGGGCAGAGGTGGAGACAGCTGCTCTCCCCCAGGCTGCCGCCTCTGTGCCCTCTCATGTCACAAGCCCTCTCTGGTGGGCTTGTTTGGCTGATCCATTTTTCATAGAGGTCTTACTTTCGTGCACCTCGGCCAATCACGTGAATGAACAGGTCTGACAGCTGGAGAAGCTGCACTAGTTTCACAGTCATCTCCTAATTATGTGGCCCAGTCATGTGGGCATGACCTGCTGGCTGACCTGCTAACCTCGATTACCACGGTAGAACTAGTTTGGAAGAAACTAGCTTTTACTATTTTTTAAAAAAGCAAGCAGTGCTTTACCCTGTCAGTTTAACAAGGAAAAAAACTGCCAATAAAAGGTCTCCCCTCAGTGGTCTCTTCTGGGGTGTCTGGGTCTGAATGTGTCCAGCCCTGGCCCGTGTGTCCCTGTTGCCCTCCCAGCCTCGTGCTGACCACTCACCTGTCAGCTGTGCTCCAGCCATGGCCTGCAGCTCCTCTTTGGGTTTTCCTTCACACTCCTCTAACTCCGTGTTACAAGTTTGCATGGCCAGGCCAGAGTTACTGCACCATTGCTTTTGTTCATTCATTTGTGGGAATGGGGAATCTTTGAGGTAGGCGCCAACACTAGTTCTTCAGGGGACAGGAAACTGCAGCGTTGTGCCCCTGGTCTGTGGTGCCTATTACCCCCATTCCCCACGAGAGCTGGCTTAGCCAGCTCCTTCCAAAGCCCGGAGTGTGCCCACCGAAGTTAGGAGTCAGGAGCTGCATCCACCAGAGAGCTCTCAACAGCCTGGCGGGCTGTGGTGGTACCAGCTTGGTGGTACTGCACTCACTTCAGTCTCTAGCACCACAGGCACGTAGATTGTAGAAAAAACTGCACTGCCTCTCACACCGGGGACTGAGCCCAGGGCTTCACACTGATCCCATCCCCAGCCATTTATTTATTTACATTTATATTTACTTGAGTCTAGGTCTTGCTAGGTCACCAGGTGGCCCAGACTGGGCCTGAATCTTCAATCTTCCTTCCTCAGCCTCCCATAGTGGTGGAATTACAGGCATGTACCACTATTGCCAGGGATTTAGCTCAGTGGTTCCAGCATCTGCCTCACAAGTGCAAGGTCCCAGATTTGATCCCTGGTAACCACACACTACAATGTCAGGCATGGTGGCTCATGCCTATCTTCCTAGCACTTGGGAGGCAGAGGCAGGATGACTGCTTAGTTCGAGGTTTGCCTGGGCTACATAATGAGCTCAGGGTCATCCTGAACTACACAGAGTGAGACCCTGTCTCAAAAAAAGAAAAAAAAGTTAAGGTTACCAAAGCCACAAATTGTTAATCATTTTATTCTTATATGTTCATTTCTTGAGTGAAATCAGACTGTCTCTTTTTCCCAGCAACCCCACTGCCACCTTAGCCTGTCTCCCCACATGCCAACCTGCAATTCCTCTACATCCCAGCTGAGGGGCTGGAAGGACCAGGCTCTATAACCTCGTGTTGGCATCCGCCTTGTCATGTGTGCGGTGGCTAGGCATTGGCACCTTCCTAAGCGGCAGGTTGCCGGGCCCTCCCTCACTCTCCACTCAGTGTCCTCAGCACAAGGTGGGTGGACAGGACAGTTGGTGCCTTCGCTGTCTTCACCTGCAGAAAGGTACTCTTCAAAAAGATTCGTAGGTAGAGGTTCCACCCTTTTCTAGGCTAAACCCAGGCCCTTTTACACTCTACACTACAGCCCAGCTCTCCTTTATTTTGAGACAGCGACTTGTTAAAGTGGCCCAGGCTAGACTGGAACTTCTGATCCCTCTTCTTCAGCCCCCAAGTAGCCAGGATTAGATGTGTATACCACCACACGATTTCTTAACCACATTTCCGACACCTCTGAGTAGCCTAAGGCTCTCCACTCCAAAGGGTCCAGGGACCACCAGCATGGCTGCCACCTGGGAATATGTCAGGAAAGGACAGGATTAGATTGAATGCCAGAGCCAGGTGGCATTTTAACCAGAGACACCAGTCATTCCTAGTACACTGACATTTGAGGAAAAAGCCAGGTGTGGTAGCATATGCCCAAAATCCCTAGCACTTGAAAGGCTGAGACAAGGAGACTGCAAAAATTTTTTTTTTATCTTTGAGACAGGGTCTCATTTTGTAGTTCAGGCTGGCCCTGAGCTCACTATGTAGCCCAGGCAAGCCTCCTGCCTCTGCCTCCCAAGGGCTGGGATTACAGGTGTGACTCACCATGCCCAGCACAGTGCTGTACAGTACTGAGTGCTGGTAGGTGTGAGTCGCCTACTAGCACTGTGGTTTCGGTTACCAGGGATCAACTCGGGACCTTGTGCTTGCCAGGCAGATGCCGGAACCACTGAGCTAAATCTCCTGCCCAAGATTGCAAATTGCAGTCCAGCATGGGCTACATAGTCATCTTACAAACATTTGAGGGATGGTCTCCAGATATTTGCAGTCTGGTCCTGGCAGTTATGCAGCAGAGATACAAGTTTTAGAGCTGTTTCCCAGCACTTCAAAAGTAACCACTTCCCTCTTCTCCCAGCCCAAGCCCTCAGGAAATGGCTCAGCCAGGCAGCAGTGGGCTTTCACCCAAAAGGGAAGATGCAGTTTACCTGGCTGTCCACACTCCCCGGACGTCCTGTGCCCAACCCTAGATTCTGCCCTAGGCAGACCACACACGGGCACTGTTCTGTACCATTCATTACCTTGAAGGCAAGCAGCAGGGAAGGATTGCCAAGCTTCGTGGATGAAAACAGAAGGACCAGTGAAGTCTGACTCTCAGGTTACCAATGAGTTTATTTGGGATAGGATTATTCTGAAAAAATAATAGTCCTTCTGGAATTCCAGTTTAAGTGTTAAGGCTGTGTCTATATGGTCCCCAAAGCCTCCTGCTGTCACAGACTGGGGCTTTGTAGGGGTGAGTAGATCCAGGGTGTAGACGCTGGTCTAGAGGAGGATGTGATGCTGGGATTTACCCACAGGTTGCTAGGACTACAGGGGTGAGTGCTACTTGCCTACCAGTGTGTAGTGTAACCTGAATGAATAGGAACTTGCTTGCTGCCTCATTGCTTTACTGACTTCTGCCTGCCATGGACTTTCCTCTGCCATGCCAGCCTGGCTTATTGTGAGCTACCCTAAACCCTTATTTCTCTTAACTTTGGGTGATACTCTCTCAAAAAAGTAAAGCAGCTGGGTGTCCTGCTTTATTTTGCAAAGCTAGGAGATAACTTAGAAGGGAGGAAATTTTCAAAGAGCTGCTACAAGGAACAAGAGCCCAGATCTCTCATGAGGATTTGTGATGTTAGAAACCACCTAGCTGTGTGGTTGGGACGCTGGAAATCCCTAAGCCACAGTGCAAATGTCCCCAGGCAGTGCAGGTTGGGAGGCTTCCGTGTGTCCCTGAGACCAAGATTTCTATCACAACTCCTTTCTACATGAGCTTTTGCAGAACTGAATCAGAGACCCCACACCAATTCTGTTAACAGCTTCCTTTGAAATCCCAGATTAAGTTCTGTTTAAAGCACTAGGAAAACCCTGTGAGCCAGCTCATGGCCGGCAGTGACAGGCCTGTCCCAGGCTGGCCTCAGGTGAACCTGTGCACTGAGCCAATTGCCCACAGGGTCACGCTGAGAAGTCCCTGTGCTTCTGTGTGTATCTGCGCAAACCCAGCCCGAGTGCTGATGTCCCTGAAGTGCACTCTGGCCCAAGTGTAGACTCCTGGGCATGCTCTAGGGGCGTGGCCACGGTTTGAGTGTCCCTCTTGTTCTTGTTGCCTTGGTCCCCAGGGTGGCTTGGGAGAGGCCGGGGTAACTAGGCAGAGGCTCAGAAGGGACTGAAGCTGGTCTCCAGGCTCATCACATCTTCAAGGACTGATCTGGAGATGGGGGTGAGCACAGCCCATGTCCCCTCGGCTCCGGCTCTGTCACAGTGCGCCCCCTCTGTGCTCCCACCCTGCTCAGGCCAGACAGACAGGCCTGCCCGACCTCAGACCTTCAGCCTCCAGCACTGGGTGCTAACAGGCCCTTGGGAAGTCACCTCCCCTTGGGGCTTTTCTCTAAGTGCCAGAGAGCACAGCAACACACATGGTCCAGAGTAGAGCTTATCACCCCAAGGAGCTTCTCAGACCCCCCACCCCAACAGGGCCAAGGCAGGGTGCGATGTCATGGATCCAGACAGACTCCGCCGTGCCAGGTGAGCAGGAATTTTGGCTGTCTTTGCCAAGATCAGGCTGAGAACCACACAGCTCCCTAGCCCACTCATGAAAGCACCTTTTGACCTTGAGATTTCGATGTTAAAGCCAGAAGAAAAAAAACCTTAAGATTTCTCAATATAGCCAAAAGAATTTGCCTAGCTGGCATGGTGGCGCATCCTGTAATCCCAGCAGCACTCAGGAGGCTGAGGCAGGAGGACTGCCAACATTTCATGGCCAGCTGGGCTACACAGTGAGTTCAAGGCCAGCCTGAACTATACAAAGCAAGACCCTGCCTAAAAAAAAAAAAAAAAAAAAAGAGAAAGAATTTGCCCAGCATGGAGGTGGGGGGAAGTGACTGCACAGGATAGCTGTGTCCCTCTCATGCAGTGCCCTCCCACATCCACGCTAACTCCCTGTCCCTTGGCCAAGAGGGCTTGCAGGTGAACTGCACCTGATAAATACAGTCATTAAACGCTAGGCTGAAAATCTCATAAAGTCAGTCTTGTGGGATGGTGCCCATATGGATGGCTGAGGCAGAAGGATCACAAGTTCAAGCCTAGCCTGGGCAACTTAAAAGTTTAGTTAACTTGCTGTCTCAAAATGAAAAATTAAAAGGGCTGGGAGAGGCTGGGGATTTAGCTCAAGTGGTACTGCGCCAACCTTGGACATACAGGACCCAAAAGTGGGGGGCTGGGAAATGTTACTCAGTGTGATGGCTCTGGGTATGGGGGAAAAAACCCTCACTATGGGAAAAATTAGACGCCTTTGCTGGTGTCCTGGTCTGACTTCTGAGATGGACAGAGACAGGGCGCTGAAATGACACTCCCCCTAAATGAGCAGGACACCAGACAACCTGACTTTATCCCCCAGCTCTGCATGCAGAGGACCAGCGAGTGCTAAGGAAACAGAAATGGAACCCAGAGCCACTAGTGTTCATCTCGGCCATGTTCAAACCAATGAAAGAGGAGGAACAGTGTGCAGAACAGGGTGGAAGAAAGACGCACCTCCTTTTCTGTGACAATATCCAAAGTTTGCTTCCAATTAAAGATATTTAATTACCACTCCAGCTGGGATTGCCCGCAGGACCTGATGGCACCTGAGCGCACACCCTGGCACCGTGAGGAGAGTGGACAGGGCTGAGGCTGAGAGGCAGGCCATGAGAGCAAGACATCTTCTGCTTTCATTCCACATTCTTGGCAAGTGCACTTCATAGTTTCCGAAGGTGCCTGGGCACCGAGTTCCTGGAGGGATAGAGAAGGAGGAAGCAAAAACAAAGCCAGTCTTGTCCTTGATAGAGTTCATTCGGTTCACACGAACCTTGGCTTCTGGCGACGGCGGTGTCAGCGCTCCCCAGTCTGCACATAGTCCTCTGTGACCTGGGACAGGGCGCTCAGGTACTGCCAGCTCAGGGCGGCCACGATCATGACGAAGGACAGGTAGATGGGCGAGTAGTGGCTCCGAGAGAGCAGCTGGCAGCTGGGGAGATTCTGCGTCCTGATTGTGGAGATGATCTGCCTTGTCTCATGGGAAGATGGGTCTGAGCTGGGGATCCTGTGGTAAATCTGTTGCGAGAGGTGACAAGGGGTAAGCGTTTCAGGATCAGCACTGAGTATTATGACACATTTCCTGGCTCACTTCTCAGGACCTTTCCCAGTGGGTCCTTCATGCCCAGCTCACCAGCAAGGTAATGGGAGGCTCATAGCATATTGAGATGACCTCCAACGTCACACCACAACCAGGAGGGCTGTCTAGCCAGGCTGCCTGGCCCAAAGCACACGCAGCACCACGCTGGCCTCCAAGGGGAGGACACCGATCTGCGTTTGGCTGGAAGCTCAGGTTCATGTGAGATGTATGAATCTTCTTTCCAAGGTGGCCCTGGCCTCTCTTAGTCCCTATTTTAATCTCTCTGAGGAACTGGCGGGCTGGGACCTTTAGGAACAGAAAGGGCAGCTGGTGTGATCCATCAGGCCGACCCGAGTGGCAAGGACAGAGGGAGACAGTCCTGGAGAAACCAGGCCTGTGTGTAGAGATGGCCACAGGCTCGGGCGACCCTGAGACCAGGGCCCTGGGCCCCCAGCCTCTCTGCTTGAGTCCCAGGTCCACTTGCCTGCTCATGCCTGGGCAGCTAGGGACCCAGCTGCTCCTTGCCCAGGGTATCCCCAAGTTCCTCCACAGGGAACATGGCCACTGTGTTGCCCCTGCACACCCAACCTGTCCCTCCTCACCTCCTGCCATCATCTGGAGTCCTTCAACCGCTCTCACCAGTCCCAAATCACTGTGTAGCTCTGCACCAGCCAAGAGCCACTGGCACAAAGCCCTCTGGACCTAGACTTGTCTCTCGCACCTGTCATCTCTGGCCTCTCCCTGTGCCTGGCACACAGCAGGCCTCTGGAAACACTGGGTCCAACTGAGCAGCCAGCTAGAAGTCTGTGACCCAGAGGACCTGAGCCCAGTCCAGGACACAAGGTCCAGGGTAAGGAGCAGGCTTCCTTTTACTTTTTGGACATAGATTTCCCTAAGTATTTCAGGCTAGTCTCAAACTCAAGATCCCCCTCCTCCTGCCTCAGCCTCAACAGCTAGGATTACAGGCATGTGCCATCTTGCCCTGCTTCAAAGCTGGCATTTTTTAGATGAAGTTTTTATCTCAAACTTCTATTTTACAATGGACGGGTCTTGCCATTCTGTTCCCAACACACACAACTAATGTAAAAGACAAAAGTTGTTCAGCATTAATATACTGTCATTTTTAAAATACCCAGTTAAAACTGGATACTGCCTATCCTCCAGAGGCCTATGTGTGGAGGTCTTGTGCTCTGCGGTGCTGGGGAAAGCGGGAACCCTCTGGGAGCCAGGGAGACCCTGAGGTCCCCAGTCATCCTGTTCTGCTCCTGGCTCAGAAGGGGCCCCTCTGCAACCGCACCTGCCAAATGCTGGGCCAGAGCATGACACAGGCAGCCTCAGCTGGACGTACGGACCGCTGCATGTAGGGATGGGGAGAAGAGAGGACTGGAGATGTCTGCACGGATGCACAGGCCCTGCTCTGAGTGAGGAAGCTGCAGCACAGATGAGGGGGGCCCCAAGGCAACTGCATGGTGAGAAAGCCTGAAGCTCAAGCCAGACCTCGACCCACAGGAGCAATTAAGGAGAGAAGGAAGAGGAGCAGCCAAAAGACCCTGAACAGGCAGAGGCTGGAGACTAACAGAAACTGTCACAGAAGCCCTAAGGAAAAGGCTTTGAGGAGAGAATGAATCACGATGTCAAATGTCCAGTGTCATAAAGGTCAAAAGCAATTCTCAACACCAGTGAGCTACCTGCTTCATAATTCAACACTAAAGCACTTAGTGCAAAATCTCTAGTGACTTGCCCACCCAAGTGCAAATCTGTGCGGGCAAAGAGGGTTCCAAGAGCCTGGGAATGCATCCCCAGTGCCAAAAGGCATGGAGGGAGATGCTGCCATGGGCCCAAGGGCCCAAGCACTGCAGCTTGGCCAAGGAACACGCTCTGCCAGTAAGGCTGTGGGTTTGTCAGTGTACTCACTTCTATCCCAAAATAGTGGGAAGCTGCTCCCAGGACAGGTCCAGTGTGTGGCCAGCATCCTCCTGTGTGTCCTTGGTGCACAAGGCCCCCTGATGCCACCCGCAACTGCTCTCCTGCTGCACCTAGCGGAGCCTGGGACCCTATGGGAGGGCTCACCTCCCTTCCCACTGCGGGCAGTTGTCAGCCAGGAGCAGGGTCCGAGCCAACATCTGGACAGATACAGAGGCCATGGGCTTGCACTCCCACAGCCTCCTCAACAGTCCGCTGCAGATATCCTCGGTCGGACAGGAAAGCCAAGCCATTATCAGATGCTCAAGACTTATAAGTCTTCAGGGATTTTTCTGAACCAAATTGACTTAAGAATTAACATTTTCGGGCCGGAGGGTTAGCTCAGTGGTTCCGGTGTCTGCCTCGCAAGCACAAGGTCCTGAGTTCGATCCCCGGTAACCACATACAATGCTGGGCGTGGAGACTCATGCCCACCAACAATCAATACCGCATACCACAGTGCCAGGCATGGTGGCTCACGCCTGTCATCCCAGCACTCGGGAGGCAGAGACATGAGGATTGCTGAGTTTGAGGCTTGCCTGGGCTACACAGTGAGCTCAGAGCCAGCCTGAACTACAAAGCGAGACCCTGTCTCAAAAAAAAAAAATATATATATATATATATATATAAGAATTAACATTTTCTTGAAAAGACCTGCAGTTTCACTAGAGAGTTTTCATTTTTAAAGCTATATTCGCTGTCATTTTTACTTTGTGGGACAGCTGCAGTCAGACGCCCAGGACAATCCTGTGTTAGCCTCCCAAGCAGCTAAGATTATAGGCATGTACCGCTGCACCTAAGTAACTAGATCAAAGTCCAACTAGTTTTCTCTTTAACAGCTAAAAATTATTTTAGCTTTTGGGGTCGTCCTCTGATGCACCTACTCAAATTTGCCCTTATACTGCAAAAACAAGCAAAGAGGAAAACAAATGGTTGGCTGAATCCCAATACAAAAGATATTTACAAGAACAGGAGGCCAGGGAGCTGAAGCTTACCTATCTTTGCCCTAAAAAACTTGTAGGATTTAATTCATAGTAATAAACTTGCCCATAAAATTTAAAAACATTTTGTTTTTTGAGCTAAGATTTTACTATATACTTTAAGCTGGCCTTAAAATCCTGGCAGTCTATAATCCCTCATGAATGCTGGGATTATAGACATGTATTACCAAGCCCAACTAAAAAATGCTTTTCTAAAATTAGTAACCAGAATAAAGATGCAAAACCAAAACAATCTCTGAACTACATAGTATGTTTTCAATTTACATAAAATGAAAATACCATGCCTTTAATGGTTCAATTCTGTTATGAAGTGTAAATGAGCCCCTTGAATTGCAATGAATAGAACAGACCTATCCAAATTATGCTGTAGCCATGAAGTGGAGGCCTCAGTTTCCTTGATACTAGTCTGTACCCACCTATTTTGTTGCTATGCCAGACACATAGTAAGCACAAAATAAGTAACAGCCAGGTGGAAAGCCTTGGTCATTGGCAGTGATACTTTGATCAGTGAATGGCTGAATACTTCCACCTACTGTAGTTTCACCTACTGATGAAAGGAACTGTAGAAGAATTTTTGTTGTTGCTGTCGTATCATCTCCCCTTACACCCTTGGTACCAAGGATTGAACTCAGGACCTCATGCTTGCCAGGCAGGTAGGTGCATGGTGCCACTGAGCTACCACCCTGGCCCATTGTTGTGGTTTTGTAACATTTGGTTTCGGCTTCAACTTTCTACAGGTACGATGTGATGTCCAAAACTTGTCAGGTAGAAGGCGAGGAGGGCATACAAAAAAGATGTGCCACATCTGACAGAAATCAGAGGGAATCACGGTTCTGTAGAATCCTGTTCAGAAGAGAATGCTGTTGCACACCCCGTCCCTGAGGGCATAGTGCAGTGGAGGAAGTCACAGGTCCTAATAGCAGTGACCTGAGGCTGAGGACTGAGGGTCCCTTTTATGGCTCTTAAGTTGGGCTCTGTAGTTTCTTATCTTGGCAAGATCTGAGCTGAGGTCCTCGGCAACACCATCAGGCATCACGCAGGGTGCCCGTGGGGAGGTGACACACCATGGCCCCTGAGAACCATCGCCCCCGTGCCTGCTGCCCAGCAATGGTCGTTTCCAAGAAAACACTAGGAAAGCTCGACACACATGACACCCTCTCCTGTTTGACTTGAGCAAGCATGTCTGGCCCTACATGGTTTTGGCATCTGAAAGGAGCCCTGCAGATGAGAAAGGACTGCAGCTCGAGGTCTTCTTTTGCTCACATGTCCTACAGTGGTTTCTCCATGGAGGCCTTAGAGTGATGGACCAGAGCTCAAACATGAGGGCTGGAGCATGGGATCCACTCAGTGAGGCGCTAGTGAGCAGCACAGGGTTCTCAGGGCTGGAGGCTAGCCCAACGGTACAGTGTTTGTCTAGGATGCACACAGTCTTGGCTTCCACCCCCAACAGCAAAGAGCATTAAAAAAATCTTCCCAGGGGGCCAGAGATTTAGCTCAGAGGTTCCGGTGCCTGCCTCGCAAGCGCAAGGTCCTGAGTTCAATTCCAGTAACCACATACAACAATGCTGGGTGTGGTGGCTCACGCCCACCAGCAATCAACCAGCAATCCACACCATATTCCACAGAGCCAGGCGTGGTGGTTCACGCTTGTAATCCTAGCCCTCGGGAGGCAGAGACAGGAAGATTGCTGAGTTCAAGATTTGCCTGGGCTACACAGTGAGCTCAGGGCCAGCCTGAACTGCAAAGCGAAACCCTGTCTCGAAAAAACAAAAAATAAAAAACAAAAAACAAAAAACAAACAAACAAAAATCTTCCCAGGGCTGGGGATTTAGATCAGTAGTTATGGTGTCTGCTTGGCAAGCACAAGGTCCTGAGTTCGATCTCCAGTAACCACATACCACAATGCTGGATGTGATGGCTCATGCCTATAATCCCAGCACTCAGGAGGCAGAGGCAGGTGGATTTCTGTGAGTTGGAGGCTTGCCTGGGCTACATAGTGAGCTCAGGACCAGCCTGAACTACAAAGCAAGACCCTGCCTCAAAAAAACACTAAAAAACTAAAAATTTAAAAACAATAACAACAACAACAAAAATCTTTCCAGAGGCTTCACCTCATAGCCTTGCTTCATTCATCCTCTTGCCTGGGACTCAGCAGCTCCGAACCAACAGCTGAGCCCCCGAGCACACATTTTTTTCCCCTACTACAGGACACCAGCTCCTGTTTTCTTAGGCCACAGCATAGTGAGTTACAAGGATTCTGTAATGTCTAATCATGGTGTGAAAAAGCAGTGACATTGTCTGAATAATAAAAGCAGCCGCAAGTAACCCAGGAAGTTAAATAACACCCACCTCTTCCATGTACTGGCATATGATTGCTTTGACAGCAGGCATGTTGGTGGCATCCATCATTAGGGTAACTGCCTGGCCCTTACGTATCTTCACCACTCCTTTGAACACCTGATGATTGTTGTAACAGGCAGCCAAAGTGGCAATGGCCATGACCTACAGAAAATGGGGAGAGGGGAATCAATTCACTGTACTTTGTGAAGAAAATAGTAACCTACAGTACTGTGAGTGATCATGGAAAGGTAAGAAATTCTTCACAGAAAGTGAACTGCCTGAGAGCTGAGGGTAACTTACCAAAAACCATCTCTACCAACAAAGACAACAGCAAGGTCTTTACCCTTCCCATTCCTCCCTTTGACTCACAGAATCAAGACTGTTTCTCGTGTTCTGTTGTTTAGCCCACAGAAGTTTCATTTTATTTTTCAAAATGCTAGAACGGGGCCAGAGATTTAGCTCAGTGGTTCCAGCACCTGCCTCGCAAGCGCAAGGTCCTGAGTTGGATCCCAGTCAGTAACCACATACAATGTGGGCGTGGTGACTCACACCCACCAGCAATCAATACTGCATACCACAGTGCTGAGTGTGGTGGCTCACGCCTGTAATCCCAGCACTTGGGAGGCAGAGGCAGGAGGATTGCTGAGTTTGAGGCTTGCCTGGGCTCCATATTGAGCTCAGGGCCAGCCTCAACTACAGCGAGACCCTGTCTCAAAAAACAACAAAAAAGGGCCGGAGGGTTAGCCCAGTGGTTCCGGCGCCTGCCTCGCAAGCGCAAGGACCTGAGTTTGATCCCTGGTTACCACATATAATGCTGGGCGTAGAGACTCACGCCCACCAACAATCAACACCACATACCACAATGCTGGACGTGATGGCTCACGCCTGTAATCCCAGCACTCGGGAGGCAGAGACAGGAGGATTGCTGAGTTCGCGGCGGCTTGCCTGGACACCATAGTGAGCTCAGGGCCAGCCTGAACTACAACGCGAGACACTGTCTCAAAATGCAAAAAAAACAAAAAAAAAACAAAACAAAAATAAAAACAGAACAAAACAAAAATGCTAGAACAGGGCTGGGGATTTAGCTTAGTGGGTTCAGGTGCCTGCCTCACGAGTGCAAGGTCCTAAATTCAAGTCCCAGTACCAAGAAAAAAAAAAGTAAATTAAAGTAATATGAGGACAACAGAAAGGAGGATGATTTCTTGTGCTTAGAGGCAAGTGATTGGGCAAACTGAACATTAAAACAGACACACAGCTTTCAGTTCTGACAGTCATTCAAACTGGTCTTTATAGAAAGCAGGTTTGCAGATCCAGTAAATCCTATGGCTTTCTGCATTTATTTGAGTTTGTAAATGATGAAGAGAATTGACAGTGGAACCTCCTAGAACGCTGAGGGGCTAGGTCTAAGGAACAGGTTGTGAGCAGAAAAAAAGGACAGAAAAAATTCGGAGTTTAATGAACACATCTTTTTTTTTTTTTTTTTTTTTTTTTTGCTTTTTGAGACAGGGTCTCGCATTGTAGTTCAGGCTGGCCCTGAGCTCACTATGGTACCCAGGCAAGCCGCCGCGAACTCAGCAATCCTCCTGTCTCTGCCTCCCGAGTGCTGGGATTACAGGCGTGAGCCACTACATCTGGCATTGTGGTATGAGGTGTTGATTGTTGGTGGGCGTGAGTCTCCATGCCCAGCATTATATGTGGTTACCGGGGATCGAACTCAAGTCCTTGCGCTTGCGAGGTAGGCACCAGAACCACTGAGCTAACCCTCCAGCCCCAACTCTTTTTTTTTTTTTTTTTTTTTGAGACAGGGTCTCGCTTTGTAGTTCAGGCTGGCTCTGAGCTCACTATGGAGCCCAGGCAAGCCTGGAACTCAGCAAACCTCCTGCCTCTGCCTCCTGAGTGCTGGGATTACAGGTGTGAGCCACCATGCCCGGCACTGTGGTATGTGGTATTGATTGCTGGTGGGCATGAGTCTCCATGCCCAGCATTGTATGTGGTTACCAGGGATTGAACTCAGGACCTTGCCTTTGCGAGGCAGGCGCCGGAACCACTGAGCTAAACCTCCGGCCCTAACGAACACATCTTTTTTTTTTTTTTTTTTTTGCTTTTTGAGACAGGGTCTCGCTTTGTAGTTCAGGCTGGCCCTGAGCTCACTATGGTGCCCAGGCAAGCCGCCGCGAACTCAGCAATCCTCCTGTCAAACACATCTTAATGCTAACAGCTTCTGGGCTGGGGCAGCAGCTCAGGGGCACAGCCCTGCCCCCCACCACCCTGGTGAGT